>JASPKZ010000268.1:0-127815 GCA_030220185.1 Diploptera punctata
TTTCCATTCCAAAACTAATTTTGGTAGTCGTTCCTCTTCCATTCCCTGGACAAGTCATACCACTTTAATCGCTGAGTTTTAATATGATCTAAAATAGTGTCTTAAATATTCATTTTCTCTCTTATAACTGAGTTTCTAATGTTTTCTCTCCTTGAAATTATTGTTGCCCTTCGTATAAAATCCATGTCAGTTTCCAAAAGATACTTATTTGTTTTTGTTGTTATGGCCAAAGTTCTGCTCCGTAAGTAATGATGCTTTTAACAACTGTATGATATATATATATTATTTTTATTTTATTGCTTATATTTTTATCCCACAATATTCCATTGAGGCAAGCAATTGCAAATTTTCATTTGTTATTTCTACTTCTTATTTCCTCATCATAACTTCCATTTCTACTTATTTTTATTCCTAAATATGTGATCTCACTAAAATATTTTATTGTTTGTCCATTCTCCAAAATTAAATTTTGTTCTGGTTCACCAATTGATAAATGTTTGTTTTCTTCATTTTTAAAATTAATCCCCATTTATTATATTCTTCTATTAATTTTCTAGTCATATATTCTAAATCTTCATAATCTTGTGCTTGTGCAATTAATAATTGATCATCTGCAAACTGTAAATTGTTTATTGGTCATAATATTTTCTGGTTGGAACATGTATTCGGAATGGAGGTAATGTGAGTCAGAAAGCTTTTCAGGAAGAACAAGACTTAAATGATCTCGAGGATGATGAAGAAGAATGAATTTAGGCTATGAAAGGGGAGGAATGGCATGTCATTATAAAAGTGGCTAGGAGCCTTCATGAAATGAAACTCCATAGAAGAATAGTAATTGGCCTAGAGGATTGGTCACTTGACAAAATTACTGTGTAGGTAAGGGTTGGTCTACGTTTGTCGTCAGTCATGCATGACCATGCCAAGTTTGTCAAACAAAACGTTGCGTATGTACGGCAAATTGGACGTTTTGCATGAACTGAATGAGGTTTGACAAACTCGCAAAAGACTGCTGGGCTGGTGCTTTGTGTACAAGCAAGACGGCGGACTGACCCAAAGACTGAGTACAAGTTTGTGTAGCGTAGCCGCACGATTTTTGTGTCAGTCTAGTTGATCATGCAAGACTGATGACAAAAGTTACGTGTAGACCAGGCCTAATCTTAACATGACAGCTTATATTAAAACGGCTAGAAACAAAAATTAATTATATTTATAAAAAAAAATTAGCAATAATTGCAATAGATTTAGTCAGAATTAAATGAGAAAATGCGTTAAATTGAAATTCTTCAAAATCAAAAGGAGCTAAATGAAAAAGTATAAATCAGGATGAAGTTTTTTTTTTTGCAAAAAAACAATAATGTTTAATCAAATCGTATCCATAATTTTTCTTTCATAAACATGTTGATAATTCATATTTATAATGATATGACAATATATATTGTACGGTTAATTCTCATAACAAAGATGTGCGTGTTTCAGAAAGTTTAAATTTGAGCAAAACAACATTTAGTTTATGCCTTTACGAGTATCAAAATCAGAAGAGTGCGTGGAATTTACTAATGTGATAATATTCACACATATATTGAATAACACAGATTCATTTCATTATCGGGGAGTGGATTCAAATTTTACTGGGTTTCTATATAACCAGTGCTGCTATCCTTCAAGGAAAATCAGTACATATTGTCTCTCTCTGACGATTTTAGCGCTGGGAGGTTTACTACTCTTGCAGGTAGTTTATTTTTTCTACAGCTGATTATTCACAAATATGCAGTTTTCAGTTTGCGATCTAACTATAGGTCTAAGCATACTAGTTTCGTAAATAAGACGAATGTTTTCAATATGATTGTACTTCCTTCCTGACTGGTGTTGTCATCCATCTCCACACCACATTCCGTGAGCGCTAAACTCGTCGGAGGAGGACAGTAAGTATTCTGCCATAATTTGCTAAGCTATGGACCTCTTCACCAATTATAAGGTTATCTGTTCCACGACTTGAACTATCTCCTACACTTTTTAGTATGAATGCAGTATCAAAGTTCAATTACCATTATTAACCTTCTTCGTTTAAATTTAAAATTCAACATTAGGATTATGAATTCTGATGCATTATGGCCAGGATCTGGATATTAGCGAATTCTGAAAGAATTAAACTATTGAGGTTATCAAGAACATATTTTATTTTATTTTACATATATTCAATGATCATATATATATATATATATATATATGATATGAAAAGAAAAAAGAATGCTTGAGTCGGGATTTGAACTCGAGTCTCTAAAGTCTGTACCTTTAGCGCTCTAACCAACTGAGCTACCCAAGAATTCCAATACAAGTACCTTTAGCGCTCTAACCAACTGAGCTACCCAAGAATTCCAATACAAGCATACAATTTGCTTGTATTGGAATTCTTGGGTAGCTCAGTTGGTTAGAGCGCTAAAGGTACAGACTTTAGAGACTCGAGTTCAAATCCCGACTCAAGCATTCTTTTTTCTTCTTTTCATATCATATTTGCCTTCATTGCCAAATGTCAAAATATATTTATAATATCTATATATAAAAGCGTTACTGCTATAAAGTAAATATTCTCTTTAAAAATTGCTTAACTGTTATGTTAGCCGCGAGATGGCGGTTGGAATAAATTTCCGCTACCTCTTGTGTGAATTGAGAATACTACATGTATAAGAAAATTGTATGCTTGTATTGGAATTCTTGGGTAGCTCAGTTGGTTGAGCGCTAAAGGTACAGACTTTAGAGACTCGAGTTCAAATCCCGACTCAAGCATTCTTTTTTCTTCTTTTCATATCATATTTGCCTTCATTGCCAAATGTCAAAAATATATTTATAATATCTATATATAAAAGCGTTACTGCTATAAAGTAAATATTCTTTTAAAAATTTGCTTAACTGTTATGTTAGCCGCGAGATGGCGGTTGGAATAAATTTCCGCTACCTCTTGTGTGAATTGAGAATACTACATGTATAAGAAAATTGTATGCTTGTATTGGAATTCTGGGTTAGCTCAGTTGGTTAGAGCGCTAAAGGTACAGACTTTAGAGACTCGAGTTCAAATCCCGACTCAAGCATTCTTTTTCTTTCTTTTCATATCATATTTGCCTTCATTGCCAAATGTCAAAATATATTATAATATCTTATATAAAAGCGTTACTGCTATAAAGTAAATATTCTCTTTAAAAATTTGCTTAACTGTTATGTTAGCCGCGAGATGGCGGTTGGAATAAATTTCCGCTACCTCTTGTGTGAATTGAGAATACTACATGTATAAGAAAATTGTATGCTTGTATTGGAATTCTTGGGTAGCTCAGTTGGTTAGAGCGCTAAAGTACAGACTTTAGAGACTCGAGTTCAAATCCCGACTCAAGCATTCTTTTTTCTTTTCATATCATATTTGCCTTCATTGCCAAATGTCAAAAATATATTTATAATATATATATATATATATATATATATATATATATAAATTGTTGTCATTATCATAGTCTGTGCTACTAGATAGGATCGTTGAATATATTTTTTTTTTCAAAAATATTACCTTGAGAACAATCTCAATAGCTTCATTCCTTCGGAATTCGCTAATATCCAGGCCCTTGTAGGGGAACGTGGGGCAGAATGGGGTATCTAATGTTTGATCCAATGTATTTTACATTATAAATAAGTAGAATTTTGTTCTCTGATATGGATATGTTCATTGGTGTTTAATAAACAGAAAAACATAATCATATTACAAATTAATAAAAACTTCGGGGATATACATCCAATAAAACTAGAGCAAAACATTTGCCCCGTTGTGCCCCATGGATGGGGCACAATGGGGTACTATTTTTTTATTTGTATTTTGCATTACTAATTAATAATATTTATCAGTAAACTTATAAACTATAGCACAATGATTCACTTTTCACAAATTACACAAACATGAGTGGCATCATCATCATCACTATCGACTCCAGCACAAGAGTTGTGAGTCCACTGAAGACAAGAAGGACATCTAATCCAGCCTTCTTCTGAAGAGTCATGACAGTAGAGACAATCATCTTCCCCAACGTCATTTTTGGCAGAGCCAGAATGATTTTTCGAACTAGGTAGGTTTAACCTGACTGCCTTAACTTTGGATGGTCCTGGTTTCGAGTCACTTTCTGATAAAGCAAATCATCTTTTTACAGGCCTCTTTTCTAATTTATCCTTTTCAGAATGTTGCAGTGCACTTCTCTATATTGATGATGTCAAAATTGCACTTTCGCCTCGATTTTTTTAAACTCGCTTGTTCTTTTGAGACCCTTTTGGAATGGGTGTGATATTTCTTGGCTGGCACTTTGAAAATGACTGTGGTTTGGCGACCCTAGATTTTCAGGGAAGGAAAATGTTTCTGACGTCAGATGTTCCTGAGGTTTGGAAGTGTTGCCTTGCTATTATTATCAGAAGCAATCTGAATGTCTGTTGTTGAAGAAGGCAAGAAATCTGCATCATCAAAAACATTCACATTAACTGGCCATATCCCAGTTTTTTCGAAAATCATTGACGGCTGTAGCCATTGTTGAGGCACGTACGTAAGCACTACCCATTCCGCCAGTTGGAAGGCAAGTCCTCGAAATTCATTTACACTGAGGCCGAAGAGTTGGGCTTCCATTTTGTTAGGTATTCAAGTTCGGTTTCCTGCTCTTCACTAAAAACGGAGGAGAAATTTTCCATCGATTTCCTTACTGTGTAATCCACATTTTCTCTCTTTTTCTTCCAGAGTTGTTTGAAGCACTTGGAATTGACTAGCTGCCGTTTTGTACACCATTGATCCATTAACGGCTTCTAGCATAGACACAAGGGACAATTCTTCTCTCTGTGTCTTATTTTTATAATTCCTCACCATTTTGAAACTACACAGAGGAAAAGAGTCAGTCAGTAATATGAAGACCGCATGGGGCAAGACGGGGTAGTACCCTGTCTTGCCCTACCCCATTCTGCCCCACGAACTCAATTATTTTTGTGACGTTATGACCGGATTATTTTGAACAAAACCTATTGCAGTAAACATGTTTACAAAGAAAATGGAATAATCTTTAACACAGTAATTGTTAGATATTATTCAAATGAAGCTTAGATGTATTTGCATGCACTGAAGAGAAGGTGTAATATTGCAAAAATCTCTTCACAACTGACCACACAAGCAAAAAAGTAACAAAGACTTCACCGATGGCGAAAAACTGATCTGTACAAGCAGCTGAGACATTACAGAGATACGTTTGAGAAATTCCGATATATCGTGCCACATACTGAGAGAAAAATACACGTACCCCATTCTGCCCCACTACCCCGTTCTGCCCCCTGTTCCCCTAATTATTTACGTGTGTGTCTATACTCTTTTAATAGTGATTCTAGATACTTAAAATTTTTCTCTCTTCTATAATGATAATTATTAACTATAGTTATGAAAAACGTGCATGGAAACTTCTTGTAGGAAAGCCAGAGGGAAAACGCCCAGTTGGTGGACCAAAAATGAGGTGGGAGAATAACATTAACTATGATTTGAGGGAAGTAGATTATACACGGAATGAAAGGAAAACATTAGCTCATGATAGGGATGTATGGAACCTACGGGTTCGATAGTGCCAGTGAGTGAGTAAGTAAATAAGTAAGTTAATTATATTATTTTTGGTCTGGACATCTTACCTCAATATTAATGTTGATTTGTTCTTGGACATGTTTCAAAACAATTCTGTTTTATCTTCAGCTTTCCCCAGACTGGTTTTATTTATGTTGCATTATGTTGCACCACCTGGATGTCGATGTCAGCTCGGATGGAGCTGACATCGACATCCAGGTGGTGCAACATAATGCAACATAAATAAAACCAGTCTGGGAAAGCTGAAGATAAAACAGAATTGTTTTGAAACATGTCCAAGAACAAATCAACATTAATATTGAGGTAAGATGTCCAGACCAAAAATAATATAATTAAAATAACCTCAAAATATAACTTCCTAAAATTACATATTAAATAAGTAAATTATCATATCATATTCTGCTATATTTTGATATGGCATGTTTCCTTGTAGCTTTCTTGCATTTCTTTCTAAACCAATTTCTTTGCAAGTTTTATATACAATTTTGTATTTCTCGCTATATAAAAGACAAATAAGCTTATAGTCCTACATGTTACATAAAATTCAATATCTTCAATTTGTCGATTTTTTATTTCTGTGTATCTATATGTAAAATAACAAAACGATGAGTTGGTTGTTTGATGAAAATGACGTTAAGTATCAATGTTATTTTATTTTTCTAAAGTGCACGCCGTAGCGTAGTGGTTAAGGCACTGAGCTACAAGCCGGAGGGTCGAGGGTTCAAGTCCCGTTGGGGACAGGAATTTTAAACTGACCCAAACCCTCTGGCGGCACTATGGCCCTGGTGTCGACTCAGCCTCAAACGAAATGAGTACCAGACGCTTGTTCTGGGGGTAAAGGCGGCCGTCACGCAGGGCTGACAACCCGGCTGACATAAAGTGCCGATTGTCTAGATAAAGTGGGAGCCTTAACCTCCTACTACTCCAAGGGCCTCCCGAGGCCTGTTGTGGGATCACTTTACTTTACTTTTATCAATTATATATTTATGATTTAAGTGTTTAAGATATTTGTCAGTATGTTTTACAATTCCAAAGGAGGGCAGATACAAATGTCGTAGGAATGCCTTAAAAACATAGTGAGAATTAATAGAAACACTCAAACAATAATATTAAAAATAAAATTGGCACAAGTCAGTTTGTCACCGAATGTGTTTAATATATTACACAAATTCGGGCTCTTCTTAAAATGACAATAAATTATAAAATTATGAGAAAGCTACTACTTAAGGAGTTAAGTTTGGTCAAAACTGTGTATTCCTGGTGACCAGAGGCCAAGTTATTATTGTCTTGACACCAAATGAAAATGAACGGGTTGTTTGCTCCTCTTGAATCATTGATTATGAGTACACAACGCGAGAAGCCACAGCAACCAGCGCCTCTCTAGGAGAGTAAAAGAACCGACACGAACAGACTTACACATTTATTGATCAGTTTCGATCTCTGAAATAAAACTATTCATATATCCAGAATCTTGCCATAGGTCATAGAACACAATAATAACGCAGAGCTTGGAAACCCATACATGAGAAACGGTGGGTGGACAAATCCTCTAATCAGTCAATCAATACATTCTATTCTGATCGTTCCAATTCTTAAAGTGTAAAACTGACATTAGAAAAAGATAGGCCTCCGATTGAGGGGCTTTCCACTTTTTCAGCGGTTGCCCTTTTACCAGCCGGCTGCTGGCCCTTCACATCCACATGTGTCAATCACAGAGGTAGATGATCAACAGCCAGTGTAGGGGTGACATGTGGTTAGCATGTCGAGTCCCCCAGCCGTTATAGCTGGTTCCTCAACCTGGAGCCGCTACTTATTGTAGCTACCCAATTGCCTCACGATGCTGGGTGGGCACCGGTCCCATACTGGCCGAAATGCCATGAGAAAATATCTTCCCCCATGGAGACTCGAACCAGCGCAAGTCCCGCAGCTCTGCGCCAAGGCTTCCTACCTTAACCGCTCGGCTACGGCGCGGGCCTAAAAGTCCAAACCCCCAAGGGTTATGTGAATAGAATGAAACACAGTTAAAAATAAAATATCACCATTTTAATTAAACTTATCTAAGGAAGAAAAATAATTCCTATAATTATTAGGAAGCCAGATCAGTTAAGTCTCATAGACTGCGATGGGCAGGACATGTGGCACGAATGGGGAATGAAAGACGTGCATGGAAGCTTCTTGTAGGAAAACCAGAGGGAAAACGCTCAGTTGGTAGACCAAGAAAGAGGTGGGAGAATAACATTAACTATGATTTGAGGGAAGTAGATTATACAGGGTATGACTGGAAAGCATTGGCGCTGGATAGAGATGTGTGGAGAGCTTATGTCCGCGCGGCCATGAACCTGTGGGTTCGATAGTGCCAGTGAGTTAGTTAGTTATTACTTTTAATTTTATATTGGGAATATCAACCGGAAAGATTCAAGTTAGAATTTACTTATATTTTTTAATTTATTGTATATTTTTTAGCCAAAAAGACAATAACGTGATAAGTTGGTTAGTCCTTCATTTGCCTTCCCCTCAAAAAAAAAAATGTTCCCTGTTCCTATTCTATAGGGGATTGAAAGAGCCTGAAGACGTTTAAGTGCAAAGTTGTTCTCGATTCCAAATTTGGATACTACTTCTATCTCAGCTCTGCAGTCCAGGATTCACATCGGCTTCCTTCACTAAACGCACCACTCTTCCTGACTTTTCTTTTCCATTCTCTAACTCTTATTTTACCAAAGGCACTCCCTAGTTGTGTAGTCACCTTTTCCTAGCATCGCACTATTTAAGATATTTTTGGACATTCTATTTTCATTCATTCTATAAACATATCCTACCCAACTGAGTCTAAATGACTTTATAAATCGTTCAATATCTTGTCATTTACAAGGATGTTTGTTCTGTAATCATCTTCATCAACAATCACGATTAAGCCCATGTGGCTTGTTCTGGTCTCATAGATTCTCATTCAAAAAGTTGAATCCATCTCTTTTTCGGTCTACCAACATTCCTGTCTCCTTTTGGTTTGTAATTAAGTATAATTTTTTGTTTGCGTTCATATTTCATTCTTTGAACACGTTCTTTCCAGTTTTTTTTCTAGATTCTTTTATTTTTATCTAAAAGTTTAAAAATATTTAGCTCATTTCTAATATCTCCCTTTTATCCAGAAGTTTGCAGCCAGCTGCACTTCTCAGAAATCTCATTTTAGCTGCTTCTATAATCTTCTCTTCTCTTTTAGTTAAAACCCAAAATTCACTACCATACAACAGTAAGAGGACTGCCACAGTTTTATAAAATTTTAGTTTTGTTTCCTTTCTTGTATATTTAAAAATTCTCTTAATTGTGCCACAATATAATTAAATTTATTAAGTTTGTTAAAAGCTGATTATTTATAATTGTCCAAATTTCACTTTCACATACTGGTCCATAGATTCTCCTAATAACTTTCCTCTAAAATACCCTCGAATACAGTCGAGGGTTCAAGTCCCGTTGGGGTCAGGATTTTAAACTGACCCAAACCCTCTGGCGGCACCATTGGCCCTGGGGTCGACTCAGCCTCTAACGGAAATGAGTACCAGACGCTTGTTCTGGGGGTAAAGGCGGCCGTCACGCAGGGCTGACAACCCGGCTGACATAAAGTGCCGATTGTGTAGAAAGAGTGGGAGCCTTAACCTCCTACTACCCCAAGGGCCTCCTGAGGCCTGTTGTGGGATCACTTTACTTTACTTTTTTTTTACAGTTTCATCTTCTGTTGTCAATACCCATGTTTCAGCTGCATATAATACAAGTAATTCTGGTTTTATGTTATATGAGTTTTCTAGTAGCAAAATATTTTACATGTAAAAACCGAGGAATAAATTAGTTGGAGCTGTGAGTTTATCATTAATGATGCATTAGTTTTTATCTGTTTTTACGATCCATAATGTGCTGTCACCAAACTTTAAAATGAAAATATGAGCGTGAAGCATAGTTATATAACATCATGATGGGACTTGAAACCAATCACAACTAACGTGAGTTGTTACACAGTGACAAAAAGTTTAATCTCTCATGCACCATACAAGAGACTGGAGAGGGCATATCACATTTCCATCTATTATACGGTTTTATAAACATTATGATCAGACTGCGGGGGAATAGTACGAAAATGTATGTTTACTTGCTTACAAGTACGTGCGACTTAACTGTAGACTGAATAAATAATAATTTTAAAAAAATTAAAACAACACGCTTTATTAGAAAACCGAACTAAAAAATGAAAAATAATTTTAATTTCCAACGCGCTTGGGATAAAAATTAAAGTGGTCAACAAAAAAAAATAATCTCCAACACATCTAGAATAAAACTAGATTTATCTACAACAACAAAAAAAACAATTTTACCATCAAAAGCGTGGGGTGCTTTTTATGGTTTTTACGTTATCTTCTTAGAGACTTTACTTTTAGCAATATCTGTTTATTATCAAATAGGCCTATATTAACTGATATAGAGCACCCCACGCTTTTGATGGTAAAATTATGTTTTTGTAGATAGCTCTAGTTTTATTCTAGATGTGTTGGAGACGATTTTTTTGTTGACCACTTTAATTTTATCCAAAGCGCGTTGGAAATCAAAATTATTTTCCATTTCTTAGTTCGGTTTTCTAATAAAGCGTGTTGTTTTAGTTCTATTAAACTATTATTTATTTTTTAGATTAATTGATTGTCATAAACCGGAATCCCATGAAAACTTAGTTGCTTACGATATTTTTAGTGTCTAGGCACGAATATAATTATATATTTTTTAAATTATTATTATCTAACATTATTATAATATTTTTGAATATTTTAATATAGATAAATAGTTACAGTTAATCGTATCCTTCTCATATTTTTTGGATAAATTATAATGTGGTAAGTTTACAAAATTGTCATTTATAGTTTACAGAATAAGATAAAAATGTAAATATATTTAAATTCGATACTATTGTAGTATGTGCTAGAAGTAATACTCTTCTAAAAAAAGATCCTCCGGGCCGGATTTGAACCAGCGACCTTTGGATTACTGAAATTATATACCACTACAGTCCACCGCTCTACCAACTGAGCTACCAGAGGATATTAATTTCTTACAACGATGGACTAAAAAGTCGATAAGTCCGCAACCTATTAAACTGGTCTTTATTTTTTTGATGTCTTGACGATCCTGGCCAGGATCTTAGAAAAAGTTATGAAATTATTGTATTGTCATTGGTCCTTTACAAGTATACAAAGTTTCAAGTTGATCCAATATTTTAAGTGGGTGAAAATCACTTAAAATATTGGATCAACTTGAAAAGATTCCGTTACATAGATACAGGTAAAACTAATATAAAGCGTGTAAATAGAGGGAGTATGGCAGTTATGTCACTGGCGTAGTACCTACAGTTAACATAGCCAACATAACTATTAATTTCAGTGCTGAACAACAGGTGAATTAATACAGTTGTGAATATGTTCGTAGTATGTACCAGTGGTCAGAGTAAGCAGACTATACCATGTGTACTAGGCATCACTAACTTGCCATCTGTCTTGGCATTGCCTGAGCCAGTCGCTCTTACTTTATAAACAAATTAAGTTCGTTTGGGCATAACTTCACATCTCGGTACCATTTTTCCGCACTCTGATTGTGATAAAATGTACAACATAATTTGAAAGATTCTATAATATTTTTTTTTTAATTTTAAACCAATGTCTCCTTTCTCTATAAGAATGTAAAAATTCGCTTTTATAATTAAAGCCTATTAAATGTTGTCATGACTTTCAAACAATAATAATGTAAAGCTCTTTTTAAATTACTCCGTCATGTTTCAATACAATATCATGTGAAGGCAATATAAAAAGCCAATTACTAATATTTTTTGCCTGTGGCCCAACGATGTAAAACACGAGCTCCATGAGCCGGTACGAACCGATATGCTCCAGGAGCGCTCCACTGGACAGGTAACGCTACCTGCTGACTTGGTTCAGTTTCACTCGTCAAACGCAGTGTTTAGTATGGCTACGTCCAGCATGGAGGCCTTGCGAGAATCAAGCCTTCGTATTTGTTTGGCACAGAATATCTCTCCTAATTTTGAAACGGTTAAATTAGCTAATTCGATAAAGAAACAAGACAAGAACATAAAAATCGCCTTTAAAAATAATAATAACAAACTCAACAACATCGTGTCAAACAAAATTGAAGTAACAAATAAATAATAAAATAAAGGTGTTTATAAACAAAAGTACAACAATTACGACAAGTTTTACATCACTAGAACAAGAAATTTTAACACAAGATGCACTGAACATTTTTACAAATATATTAATAACAAAGAAAAATCAAGTTTTGCCAAACATATACTAGAAACGGGTCATCAGTTCGTCAAAATCGATAATAGTATGTCAATATTACACCGAGAGAATAACAAAAATAAGATTAGCATCCTAGAAAACGTAAGAATTTTAAAAGAAGCTGAGAATACAGACTTGCTCAACAAGAACACGCCCGCAGACCTAAACCCGTTTTACAACTTACACAACATTAGTATCAGTTGAAACGCAGAAGATGAAACATGATTTTGAAAGGCCTTCATAATTTTAACTACTTGGCTAAGTTTTCAAACAGAACTTTATTTTAGTTGAGGACGGCTGGTTTATCAGGTACTAATTTCATATTTTTAATATTAAATTCCATCCATCCATAGTAATTCTGCCCGAAGGCAGGTCCTTCACTGCAATCATAGCATTTTCATGCTATGCTTGCAGCTTTACTAGGGAATTGTAGGTGTGGTAGCTTCCCGTTGCTTTCCACACCTGTGAAGTTTTTCTGGCATTTGTCTTACAAGTGAGGAAAAACCCCGATAAAAACCTCACCCAAAAAGACTGCCCCAACCGGGGATCGAACCCGGACCCGCTGTGTGACAAGGCAGTACGCTACCTCGAGACCACAGCGGTGGAAATATTAAATTAGTAAAATATAAAAAAAAAGTCAAGTGTCAAATAAGAATGCCCGGAAAGATGTGATTTATTTTCCTACACTAGGAGCAATAAATTACCCACTTTTTTTTTTCCTGTACCAAGAAATAATATATAATGCGAGTTAAAATTGTATAGAAATACATGAACATGTTAGACGTTTTCTCATCTTTTGTTTTGTTTGTACGTATAGGCCTGTTGGTTCTGAATATTTTGTTCAGACAAATATTAAATACTGCAGATTAAAATCTTTTGAGGTATTATTTAACACTGTAAACCTGTTAATAGTAATCATTAATAAATGCTTCGCTCCTGTTTGTGCGTTGATTTATGTTTATATTCCTCCTGTTATAAGCGTTCGTGACAATGGTAGGTCCCGCGCCGTAGCCGAGCGGTTAAGGTAGGAAGCCTTGGCGCAGAGCTACGGGACTTGCGCTGGTTCGAGTCTCCATGGGGGAAGAAATTTTCTCATGGTATTTCGGCCAGTATGGGACCGGTGCCCACCCAGCATCGTGAGGCAATTGGGTAGCTACAATAAGTAGCGGCTCCAGGTTGAGGAGCCAGCTATAACGGCTGTGGGACTCGACATGCTAACCACATGTCACCCTACACTGGCTGTTGATCATCTACCTCTGTGATTGACACATGTGGATGTGAAGGGCCAGCAGCCGGCTGGCAAATGGGCAACCGCTGAAAAGTGGAAAGACCCTCAATCGGATCGGACAATGGTAGGCTTTCGTACAGGTCCCGCCGGAGAATAGGAGGGGGATATAAATGCATGCTCCAGAGTTAGTACCGCGCTCCGCACGGAACTTGGAGCTCGGAACTATGACATGCTTCTGTAGCCTATTGTAGTTTACATGGTATATGTAGGAAGCCAGATATAATAAGAACAGTCAAATCTCGTAGACTGTGATGGGCGGGACATGTGGCACGAATGGGGAATGAAAGAGGCGCATGGAAGCTTCTTGTAGGAAAACCAGAAGGAAAACGCCCAGTTGGTAGACCAAGAATTAGGTGGGACAATAACATTATCCACGATTTGAGGGAAGTAGATTATACAGGGAAATTGGAAAATGTTAAATCAGGATAGTGATGTATGGAGAGCTTATATTCGCGCGGCCATGAACTTGCGGGTTCGATAGTGCCAGTGAATTAGTTAGTTAGCCTATTATAGTTCCAAATGTAGGAAACACTACGTAATAACAAGTTTTAATTTGTTGTGAATACAATGTAGAACATAGCTCAGTATTTATAGGGATTGTTTTACTAATTTTTCTGTGTTTTTTACATACAACTAATTAATTTTACATGTCCCTAATACCAATTACACTGGTCAACATGATTTTTGCCTCATGAGTAGCAATAGTTGCACTTAATGCAGTGTTTTATCGTGTTTTCAAATATGTATTCGGAATTTCTTCATCACCCTCAGTTTATTTTATTTCAATTTCAATTAATGGATTTAAATAATTATTTTTTAATAAGTGCTTTTTTTGCGTCCATTTGTCCATTGTAAAATAAAAACCAGATAAGCTAACTAAGGAGATTTCAGCTATGGAAAAGATATATGAAGGTAAATGGAATCCTAATATGCTGGCCGATTATTGTTGGACCATCAAGAGGGATGCTCCACAGGCGAAATATAGCAGAAAATAGTAATTTGTTACTTTCTAGGTGAATCCGAATGTTCGAATATTGTGTAGGTACGAATGTAGAAAATATATGTGTTTGAAATTATAAATTCCTGTCTCTCGGAAACCTTGCGTGATGGAGAAAAACCGATATCATATTTGAATTCAGGAGAAAAAAAAATACTATCAGAATCACATATTTTTCTTTCTGAGACAAAAAAAAAAGTTTATTTGCTTGGTGTTATTCTAAGAGTACTTTTTATTTTGTACAAAGTTCAGTGGCGACTAAAAATGTGGGGGATGGGGACTGTTAGTGATCTAGATTCGCCAACATAATGCAATGCATGTGTATGTATTATAACTCAGGCATCTAGAAACCAAAGGAATTAAATGCACTTTTTTTGTCAATGCACTTAATATCAAACTTAATGGCTTAGAGTGTTAAACTACGGAGAAAGAATTACATTATAGGTAATCTAATTATGCAGAAACATCTAATTAAAGACTTAGGGTCGTATGCAAATACATTAGTCTCTACTCAAATTACTTCCAATCACTGGTGAGCTGACTCACCGTGAGCAATTGCTGAGATCGAATTAACGGCCGACTAACCGGACATGCATGAAAGTTGACGTTTTCGTAATATTGGCAACGAATTACCTAGAATTCTCAGCGATAAAACCACTTCCGTTATTTTCGTCTGCTATAGAGGAACGCATTTATGCTTGCGTCCCGCAAATAATACCGTATACAACGACGTCTGCGTTGCGCAATATTACGCCGATTCTCCTGTTCTTCCAGTTGAATTCTTTGGTAGACTCTATCAAATTCCTCTTCTCCACGTATACCGAAAACATGATCGAAGTCTTCAAGGTCCGACATCTTGGATAAAGCTGCTTCGGGATTTTCACGATAAGTTTCTATCTTGAGCTATGATCTTAAGGTACCTCGTCAGGTAGCTTACAATTATTATCGCATGAATAGATTTCTGAGTAAGCAAAATGTATTTGGATAAAACTTTCTCAGCAGAGAACGCCTTTCACTGTCTAATGCGTTCAAACATTCGACCCTTAGGCTTTCACGACCGGCGATATTATGATGATCCTGAAGATTTCCGGGCTTTAGGCCGAGGTCATGAAGATGCTGGACGCAGTCTCTGACGAAACATCTGGGAACTTCAAGCATCAAGATCACGGCCTAAAGCCCGGAAATCTTCAGGATCATCTAATTAAAGACTTTTTTAATGGAAGAATAGAAAAATAAAATAATACTATTCACTATTAATTAAATTTCAATAAAAATAACTCTGTTTGAAATAAGAAAAAAATCCCTAAATTTCTTTCGGTTAAAAATTCCTCAACTAGGTAATACTGATAAATCGCAACAGATAGGCTAATATGTTTCCTAACAAGTGGGTTTGCAAACTTGAACAAATAAAAAGGCGGGACGCGTCAACAAGAAAGTTAAAAAGCTGGGACACATGCGGAAAAAGGGCCTAAATAGGAGTTTGTAATTTCTACATAGGTAATGCTTGAGACACTGTTCCAGTGTTGTAGTATGTAAATCCAGCCACCACACTTCAATATCTGACACATTATCTGAGTTAATTGGCCCGTTTACACTTACGCTCCAAACTGCCGTTCCTGGCGTGTCATTCTGGAGCGGTAGTCCAGGAGCGTGAGGTTGGAGTGTGGTATTAAAAAAGGACGACGCACTTGGCCCGCGCTCCGGGAGTATGGACAGGCCAAAACCGCCCGTGTAAATGCAATTTGCAAAGATTTTGGAGTGGTCTCGGCGACACGCCACTAGCACTCTGTCGTGTCAACTATTCTTTGGCCTATGTAAGAAGCACACTTTGACATTTAATTTTCGAATGTATTACTTTGAATAGTCAGACTCGGAGCGCGGGAAAAAAGTGTGTGTAAAAACGCTTGTGTAGGTGTAAGCCTGCACTCCAGTCGCGGCGCTCCAACCTTACGCTCCCGTCATCACGCAGGCCAGTATTCACATGCAAAGATTTGGAACGCGCGCCTGAAGCGTACACCCCAAAACTGCCGGGAAAACTGTGTGTGTAAACGGGCCTAATAACTAGACGAAGCATTCTAGCTCCCGAACACGTATGTAAAGTTATCGGTTACGTTTGCCCAAAATTTATCGACTTTCTTCATTCTAGTAATATCTTAATTGCTGACTACATGTCTCATTGAGTCGGTAAATTGACTGCATACCATTCATGACATCTTTAGGGAAATAGGCGTACCGGTAACTAATTAAGTTGGTTTAGTAACTCCTAAAAAGAACAACATTGAGTTGTTATGCCATTGTAGATATATTTATATCCATGTTCAATATATTTTTATTAATCTCTTATATTTTGCACATTCGTTATTAAGCCAATAATAATTTAATCAAGATAGGTATAGGTACATTTTAATATATATATAGGCCTATATATATTGTTCTCACATCTGTATACTGTACACATTTATTATTTATTTTAATCAAGCTGTAGACAATTCATAATTGTTAATATATCTGTATATGGTTTAACCTGGTGACATGGAAGAGAAAACCTTACAGACTTAACTCCATCAAATAAAATAAACCTTTATTATTATGATATACTCTTAAGAGATGAAAAAAAGTGAGGACTATAAAGCATAATATTTATGTCCTTAAATTATACAGATCTATCACATGTAGCCAATATTATAACAATAAAATAATAATAATAATAATAATAATAATAATAATAATAATAATAATAATAATAATAATAATAATAATAATAATAATAGCTTTATTTTACCAGTCAGAGTTAAGGCCTTTAAAGCCTTGTCTGCCACACAACTAGGTTTTAAAAAAAACACAAAAAAAAGTCTTACATCTAATATTGTTACCTTGTGACATTTTGCAATATTATTTCTACTTGAAGACGTATACTTCCGTATATGAAACACAGTGAACTTATAAGAAAATTCAGCTAATGTACAATCTTCTTGGGCTATTTGTTTTCATTAAATATGCCGTGGCTATTATTTTTATTCAGCATACAATACATTTTCGAAATTTAATTGTAAATTCCATAAATAATTATAATTTGTCAAATATTTCTCGCAAACTTACAATTATTGTGAATAAATTCATTATTGTCTGTAATTTAAAAAATCAACGTTTCTTGTGCCTCGATAGAATATTATAAGAGGTGCTAACAGAAATATCACAGAACAACCTTCATGGCAAATTTGTTGTGTATCTGAGAGTTAGTCAGCCCCACATTACGAGCTGGTGGGCACGCGCTACCATGGCAACCGAACATGTGCTTCACACTCCATTAGCAGATAGACGCGAGTTCTCAATGCCCTCCATAATACCAATCCAGATATCTGTGATCCCCACATTCGTTGTATTTAACTCCGAAATAAAGTATCATGATATAACTTTAGTAACAAAGAAATCACGTCAATTTTAAACAAACGATTACAAATAAAATTTAAAAATAAGTTCCTAGATGAAGTAATTCAATAAATATGAACGCTAGTGGTCGACGCCCCTCAGCCCCCATTAATAGCCGACCTTGACAAAAGTAATCTATAATGTTTATTACACTATCGCTAATTTTTATGTATGTTTAATATATACATATTCATCGGATATTAATTTAAGAATTATAACTTATGGGTCATTTGATAAATAATTTATAATGAAAAAATATATAACATGTTATGAATGATATCCGCACCCTCCAGTTAACGTGATAAATTCGCAACACTGTTTTTAAAAAATAATCAAACTTTGTTGGTGTCAGGATATTGCATAAAATAACCTGTTACATATTAATTTTAATATAATTTTTCACTTCAATCAAGAAGATGTTGTTATTTAAATTTTGTAATCGGTTAATCACATTAATCACTTACATTATTATTTTGTAAGCTTGTTATAGCGCGTGCTAAAATATTTATCACATTACATAGGTCTATTATAGAACAATGATTTTTCTTTAATTAAATTCATTCTGGACCCATTCGGTTAAATAGTTTTCAGTTTAGACCCATTCATATAATTTTTATCCAATAAAACTTTACAAGTATAATGAAAATATCTGGAAGTACAACACATTTTATAACTTATCATCTACTCTACAGGAATATGCTTCGGTTTTAATGACCACGGGATAGCGCGCCTCGTCTCTAGACGTATGCAATTTTTTCGACAATTTTTGATTGAATGAGAACCTATTTCCTTCGGAGCGGAAATTTAGAGCTCTCGGTTCTATATTAGAAAAATTAGTGTCAGATATACAAAAAGAACGCCCTGTTCAAAATCTTAGTTCTAGGAGCTTTCCCTGTGTCACAATTGACCTCAGTAGCAGAGAAAAAAAACTATACAATCATAATCAACAACGCACATACTAGCATGTAATAGTATAAAATAGCAATAGTGGCAACAATCGCTATAATCATTGCCTTATTTAATATTCCTAAATGTAGCTACAAGATCTGGCGTATTGAAAAAAATAAATATACGCTTCATATTATAAGATGACCACTTACCAAAATACCGGCATTTCAAAGCATCTTTCCAGGATTCGGATCACATAAACATAACGTGAATTTTATTAGCACATGAAACTAGAAAAACATACCGATACACAATCTTAAAAAACTGTTCAATGTCCACAAACATTAAATTAACAATACTAATCTTCATATTTGTATTACCACTGGCGTGTTCGTAAAACAGCAGTGCTACCAATATCATTTCACTAAATGTATCTAGAGATATAAACAAAATAAAAATCGTATGTTATTAATAAGGCACTAAATATTTAATTAATTAGTTAAGAGTTAAAACACATTAATCATGAAAAATTATAAATATCTTACTCCAAGTTTACGTATAAACTTTGACCCAGCAATAAAATTATAGTGGCGTTATTGATTTCCATACCATCCACGACGACAGCGCTCCTGTTGATCAATTTTCAAATAGCTTAAAAAATTAACCTTCCTAATGGGTTATATGCCATTAATAAGGGCAATATTATTTTAATGATAATTCGTTCGAAGTTTGATTGCTTTATGATAATTTATTATACAAAAGTTCTCCCCTTTCCTAACATTTGTTTTGGGGAAACCTGTCCCAACTGGGGGCATAACGAGGCCGTTGCGCTTAAGCAACTATATTATCCTTCTTAATACCTACTAGAGGACGGTATAATAGTGTAATACTGGTACTCAATTACGAATCATAGCAGTTATGGTTAAAACTGCATGGTGTAAAAAATACATAGAAGGTCCTTGGCCTACTAGTCGGCTGCTGGCCTCACATCCACATGTCAATCATAGAGGCAGACGATTATCCAGCCAGTACAGGGGCAACATGTGGTCAGCATGTCAGGTCCCACCGTTGTACCCGGTTTTCTTAACCTGAAGCCACTACTTATGGTAGCTGCCAAAATTCCTCATGATGCTGGGTGAGCATCATTCTCATACTGGCTGCAATTACATTCCCCTCATGGGGACTCAAACAGGTGCAAGTCTGCACTATGGCACAATGCTTTAAACTGCTCAGTTATTGTGCAGAACTCAGTTAATGGTTAATTATTTCAATATTTTCTCGCTTCAATTTTTTCAATAAATATTTTATGAATAAAATATGTCTGTAAATTATCAGTCTCTCATGTCAGATTATAGTACGTGGGACGTCTAAAAAACACAGTTTGAAATAAAGCTTATTTACAATAGTTCCTTAAATTCATTATTAAAAATCAATTACTCTATAGCTTATGGAATCCAAAGATTTAATGTCACAGTCACCAAGACCTTCCACTGGTTTCTATCCTCAGCCACTGAATTAAATTTTCCCTAAAATGGTCTTTCCTTTAAGGGTTTCTTTATAAAAATATTGGAAGCATTTGTAATGTTACCCATTAGAATTACATGGGCATCTCAAATTCCTAATGATTAAAAATCTTTATATGCAATTATTAATTACATACATATATACGAGGGCGGATCAGAAACTAACGCACAATAATTTTTTTCTGCCTTGGTATTGCAGCTAGAATGTTGAAATTTCACAGAGATATAGTTTGAAGTTTTCACTACAGATGGTATTCTTTCTCAGGTGCACCTCTTGCGAGAGAAGCTTGAACTATGCAACAAAATGGCGCGCATGCTACAGTCATCCACCTGTGAGGGACGGATCGGATCGGAAAGTAATGCACAATATTTTTTTTTAAAAAGTTTAATAGTAAAAGAAAGGAAAAAAATCACAAATGAACTTAGATCTTTTACCTACTTTTCGACATAGTCACCAACTTTCTCAACACATTTTTCCCATCGTGTTACCAGTTTCAATATGCCCTGTTCGTAGAAGTCCGTTTGGTTGGAGTGTAGCCATCTGCGACTGCTGATGCCTGCTTTCTTTCGGGCATGTAGTGGTATGCCCACGACTCATCACCTGTGACGATTCCTTCCAGAAGTCATGTCCTTGTGCGGTGTACCGCGTTAAGTGGTCCAAGCTTGCCATCCTTCGCTGGCCCTTGTGGTCGTCTGTCAGGTTCTTAGGCACCCAGCGAGCACTAACTTTACGGAAGACATTGCTACGGTCCATACAATCATCCCCATACACACCATGCATGTCCCTGTGAGTTTCACTGGGTTTATGCCCTTTGGCCCACAAAAATCGAACAACACTTCTCTGTTCCTCACAGGTGGACGACTGTAGCATGCGTGCCATCTTTGTTGCATAGTTCAAGCTTCTCTCGCAAGAGGTGACCTGAGAAAAAAATACCATCTGTAGTGAAAACTTCAAACTATATCTCTGTGAAATTTCAACATTCTAGCTGCAATACCAAGGCAGAAAAAATTATTGTGCGTTACTTTCCGATCCGCCCTCGTGTTATATATATATATATATATATATATATATATATATATATATACAGTGAAACCTGTCTTAGCCAGAACCTTTGTAAGAAGGAAACCTATAGAGACAGAAATAAATCTCCAGAATGGTATGATTTTACATGTGAACTTGGCCTGTATAAGCCGGAAACCTCCATAACGTGGAAACAGAATGGTTTTTAAAGTACCAACAGTTAATTTTTACCTCAGTAAGACAGAAAATTATTCTCAAGCATGTTCTAATTACAGTATTAATGACCACACGTGAAAATTCAGCATATGACACTACTGAACCCAGGGTTCAAACCCCAGTCTAGGCGTATATTTTTCTTTTCAAATATAATTTGTCCATATTAGATGTTTAAAAACGAATAATATTAACATTGAAAGAACTAAATATATTCAAACTATTAGATAGAATTACACAATAGAGAGAAGAATGGATGGACCACATCAACAGAATGGATAACAATAGAATTCTGAAACAGATTCTTCATTACAAACCACTAGAACAAAGAAATGTTGGAAGACCCAGTAAGATGGACAGACCAATTCTAACATGAGATTGGAACAGACCAGCAGGTCTAATCCTTGATGCTTCTTCTTCTTCTTCTGCTTCATGAAATTAGGCCCTTTGACCTGTTTTCACATCAAGTGGGATTTAATGAATCCTCCCATCTAGTAAATGGGCGTCCAACATTTCTATGTCCTATTGGTTTGTACTTTAGTAACAGCTGAGGGATTCTATCTGTAGGCATTCTCTTGACATGTTCATACCAGTTGTTTCTCATGTTGTCAATTCTATTTGTTAAATTGAAAATATTTAAGTCATTCCTAATATCCTCACTGCTTTTCTTGTCCAAAATTGTCACACCTGCTACTGAACGTAGGAACTTCATTTCTGCAGTTTCTATTTTCCTTCTGTCTGAATGGTTAAAAGAGTCCAATTTTCACTTGCATATGTTAAGACAGGCACTGCCATAATTTTGTAAAATTTTAGTTGTGTGCTCCTCAAAGTTTTATTTTTCAGTGTCCGTCTTATAGTGCCACACATTCTGTAAAATCTATTTAATTTAATATTAATATCTTCCTTCTGGCAGTATGATACATTGCATCCTAAATAATTAAAATTGTTCACCTGTTGTATTATACTGTTATTAATACTGATTTTACACCTCATATGGTCTTTCACATGTAAAATCCTTGATGCTGATGATGAAATTAAAATAAAAGCAAATACATGCATTCATCCTCAAAATGCATGCAATTAATTGCAAATACCCTAGAGAGACTAGAGAATTTGGAGCAGAATAATCAAAACATTCTCAAAATATGTTTTCATTATTGTGCAAAACCTCATTCATTTGATCTATCTGTCCAAACTTCTAATCATTACCTATTTCCTCTGTGTGTGTCTCTTCATCTCGTTGCTCCAGCTTGCAAGTGATCTACCCAATATTTTCTTCTTTATGATTTTACTTTTAATTATTATTACATATTACTTCTAATGTGTCTTTAATCGTTCAAACCAGGTATTTAAATCCCACTGACATACCCTGTGGCAGTATTTAAATTGATGATAGCTGCTTTTTTTACAGGGTTCTAAAAAATACTATAGGATGACCCATAAAAAAGGTAACCAAAATGTTTGTGCCATAGAATATGACTCGTATAACTAAGTGTTCTACATGTCTTCCATTATTAGGCTGTGACTTCTTCCGTGTGCTCTCCATTCTAATAATATATATACAATGTCCACTATTTAAACTTATAAAAAGGATATTACAAATTACATATAATTTCAGTTACCTTTTTATGGGCCAACCTGTATATTTATAAAACTAGTCAGCATATCATAATGAAATTTTAAAGGGATGCCAGGAAAAAAAAATCCCTTTACTGGGTATAAAGTAATATTTAAATACTCACCTAAAACTTGGCTACAGTACGATATATCTTGAGGCAGTCATCAAAAAACACCCCCACTCCACATCCATGCACCTAAAGGATGTTTCTCCCTCTTTTTGTATTTTGCAATACACTGTACATCTTTTGGTAGGCCTAACCATCTTTTCAGTAGATGGAATCCTCTCAATAAAGTGCCCAGCAGTTAGTTTATCATAAGTAACATCATGAGTGATTTCTATATCATTGATAAATTCACAAATCACAAAGTGACAAGTGAATTTATCTAGAGGATTTGGAAATCAAGAGTGTCATTTGTTAGGACTATTTAATGAACAAAATTAAGCTGTTTTATTAAAAAATCATTATTTAAATATAGTTACCGGATTACAAGTATTTAAGAATAAAGTACTTAGGAAAATTTTTGGACCTAAGAGAGATGAACAGACAGGTGAATGGAGAAGACTACATAACAATGAACTACATGGTCTTTATAGGAAGCCAGATATAATAAGAACAGTTAAGTCTCGTAGACTGCGATGGGCAGGACATGTTGCACGTATGGGGATGAGAGACTTGCATGGAAGCTTCTTGTAGGAAAGCCAGAGGGAAAACGCCCAGTTGGTAGACCAAGAATGAGGTGGGAGAATAACATTAACTATGATTTGAGGGAAATTGATTATACAGGGAATGATTGGAAAGCATTAGCTCAGGATAGGGATGTATGGAGAGCTTATGTCCGTGCGGCCATGAACCTATGGGTTCGATAGTGCCAGTGAGTTAGTTAGTTACCGGTATTCTAAAATATCATACATTTAATGTGAATGGTGACATTTAAAAACAAATCAGAAATGTGTGGTTATGTTTCACTGCAACTTGATCATATCAATTATTGCCAAATAGGACAGCAATCAGCGAAAACCCATTGGATTGCAATATTGTAAGAATGCACACTAGTAGAGAAAAAGTTAAACACATCTGTATATTACAACCAACATTATAGGTTATTAATTTATTTTTTTAGTAAACAACTCAGTAAAATCATTATTTAAAAACACAATTATCATATGTGTAGTTCAAAGGAATCTGTTCATTATTTGCTGATGTATTCAATATATTGTTGGAGAGTCAGTCACTGCAAAATAATGCTCTGACCTTCACAATATTGAAAAGGATAAGCTTTCTTTATCACAAAAGCAGGAACTGATAAAGAGCGAGGTAAAACACGACTGTCATTGGTTGTAACACAAAATTCATTGAAAAGTTATTGGTCACTGACCCCCATTGGGCATGAATTAAATAGTCAGGAATTGCAGTTTTAAAGGATTAGCCATAGCTTGGGAATCTATTTGTTGCCATGTGTCTAGTTTTACAATCGGGTATATTTTAATGATTTATTTCCAATAATATTCAGTATTCAGAAACGTGTCGTTAACAATGAAATGAATAAGTTATGTAGATAGGAAATAACACTATGAGGTTTTTTTTTAATATTGTTTATTTTTTATTATTTCACTCACCTCATACTTCATAACTCCTCGCAAACCCAGGGTTTCTTCACATCATTTGTGACATTCTCAATGTTGTGCACGTTCACAACTGACGTCCGGCTGCCTTCTATCCTGCAGACTGACCTCCGCGCCATCTGGTGGCTGACTGACAAATTTCCAAATCAGTCCTCTCTCCTTATAACCGGGTATTTCAAAATTTATAGTTGCATTTTCATTCTTGCATATGTAAATTTTTTCCCAAATTGTGAGTTCCTTCGGTTTTTCCAATTGTTTAAGTAATTTTGTTTGGTTTCTATTCTATGTTTTTCTGACCAGGCATGTGCAGCTATTGCAGATTTTTTGGTTTCTCCATTTTTAACATTTCTGAGGTGTTCTTTTAATCTTGTATTTAGATTCCTTTTTGTTTTTCCTATGTATATCTTTTCACAATCTTTACAATTAATTTGATAAATTCCCGATTTTTTTGCAGTCTTCAATCTTTTCATTTTTGTTGGTTTTTATTAAATTACCTAAGTTGTAATCATTTTTCTGCGCTAATTTAATATTGAATTTGTTGAAGATTTTTTTAAACTTGTCAAATACTGAAGGATGGTATGTGAACTTCCTGAATTTTTGTCAATATTTTTATCTGTCTGAAGAGTACATTCATTAATCATTTTTTGTTCTTAATTTTATTTATTTTCTTGTGTATCATCTTCTCTTGAAAACCAACAACAATGAAAAGACTGAAGACTGCAAAAAATCGGGAATTTATCAAATTAATTGTAAAGATTGTGAAAAGATATACATAGGAAAAACAAAAAGGAATCTAAATACAAGATTAAAGGAACGCCTCAGAAATGTTAAAAATGGAGAAACAGAAAAATCTGCAATAGCTGCACATGCCTGGCCAGAAAAACATAGAATAGAAACCAAAACAAAATTACTTAAACAATTGGAAAAACCGAAGGAACTCACAATTTGGGAAAAAATTTACATATGCAAGAATGAAAATACAACTATGAATTTTGAAATACCCAGTTACAAGGAGAGAGGACTGATTTGGAAGTTCGTCGGTCAGCCATCAGATGGCACGGAGGTCAGTCTGCAGGATAGAAGGCAGCCGGACGTCAGTTGTGAATGTGACACAGCATTGAGAATGTCACAAAGGATGTGACGAAACCCTGGGTATGCTAGGAGTTATGAAGTATGAGGTGAGTGAAATAAAAAATAAACAATAAGGAATATATCCCTAATATTGGTTAAAATCATAAGTTAATGGATCTTGAAAATTGAGAACTTCAAAATTTGTAGGAAGTAACACTATGATGTAATAATAAAAACAACATCTCACTTCATATTTTGTTTTTTTAGAACAATTTGGGAGAAATTAGTATTCCATCGTCAATTTTTGCTGGACCATTGCTCTGTCATTGAAGGAAACATTGAATCACCATAAAAGAACAACAGTAGAGTAAAAATCGGCAATGGTGTAATGATTTCTCTGAAATCAGTCTAAAAACAAGACAAAACATGGTGTGAGATGTTATTTTTATTAATGAGTACTTCGGGGAAAATATTTTACTTGTGGTATAGTAAATGCCATCGGCCGCGGTGGACTAGTGGTTATGCTCCTTGCCTCTGGTCCCGAGGGTCGCGGATTCAAACAAGGCCGGGGTCGATGGATATTTTTAGGATGGAAAAATCCAAGGAGCAAGTCCTCTGGGAGGGACTTTAAGCCGTGGGTCCCGAGTCTGAAGATTTTCAGGCTCGTAAAAGATCCTTAAGCCTGAATGAAAAGGCCTCTAAGCAAAATTTACTAAATTTTCCCATCATAGTATTCACGTAGACTTTCACGGCCAGAGTTGCTATGATGATCTTCTTCAAGATCAACATAATGGATAGACAGACGGGCAGACAAACAGACTCGCAGTCACTCATTTTATATATAAAGATAAAAATCTGCCTTGCAGTTTTATTTTTAAAAGTCTTACTTTGAATGCGGGATATGACCGAAGTTTAATATTAAAATTAGGCCCTATACATTTTCTTGATCGAAAATATTTATAAAAATGTGGTTTTTGAAGTATTACTTTACTACCTTGGTTTCCTAGATGTCAGTATGAGGTGGAACGCTGACCACGGGCTGCTCCTATGAAACAAGTGTAACTAAATTAGTATGGTTCAAATTCTTCCCTGTAGGGGGAGAGCGTTTAAATCTCTGTTAAGGGAAACATGGGCTTACAAGATACAAGGAGATAGTAAATACCAAAAATAACGACTTAGCTACCAAGATCAAGAAATATTAATTTTCTGTGACCCAACAGATGGCACTGTTGATATATATCAGTAATACAGCAATTTGTAATTTTTTAGTTCCTTCTGCCAATCGCTTGAGGTCTATGAAGTCTATGTATCACCGTTTAACATTATGTCGGCAATCTCTTTTCATGGGCTATCGCTGTTATCATATATGTACTTGTGAAAATGCTTGAGAGTGCTCATAATAGTGAGTAGCTCCTAGCTGGTGATGCAGAAGTTCCTCTCAGTCATAGATAGCGTTTGACTGAAGTAGGTGATGACTTTCTCCTGTCTTTCTTGGTTTGGGACAGGACTGCTCTGATGCCCACATTACTGGCATCATTATTGATGCGATGAACTTCCTCTAATATCGGAAATCCAAGTACAAGGGCAATGCAATCACAGTTTCTTCTGTCCACAGGAAGGCCAGTTTATCTTCAGTCACTTACATTAGAGGTTAGACAATATTAGTGATACCCCTTTAAAAATCCCCTATGTAGGTACACAGGTTCTGAAAACGATGAAGTTCTTTTGATAATTTTATTACAAATTTAACATTTCTCATTAAAGGTCTAATTATATTTGAAGAGAAGAATGTATGCCTAGACCGGCATTTGAACCCAGGATCTTTAGCTTTATACAATAATATTTTTAATTTGCTCCTGAGCACGCAAATTTGCATTTAGACTGAAGGCTTTGGATAGCTCAGTGGCAGAGCGTTAGCCCCATCTTCAGTGTTGCACAAACTGGTTTTTTCTTTTCTTCAAGACAGAAAAAAAGAACAGTTTGTGCAACGCTGAAGATGGGGCAACAGCCCTGAAACATATGGTTTTTTCTTCTCTTCAAGAAAAGAAAGAAAAAAACAGTTTGTGCAATGCTGAAGATGAGGCAACAGCCCTGGGATATATGTCCGATAAAACAAGCATATGAGGTAAGAATGTTAAAAAAATACAAACGCAATATTAAATTAAACCTCATAATGTTACTACCTAATGATTTAAAATTTTTTTTTCCTTTCTTTTTTCTTTTTTAATCACTAGGAAGTAACATTATGAGGTTTAATTTAATAATTGAGTTTGTATTTTTTAACATTCTTACCTCATATGATTGTTTAGTTAGACATATGTTTCAAGGCTGTTGCCCCATCGTCAGCTTTTCACAAATTGATTTTTTCTTTTCATCAAGTTGTCGACCCTGGATCTGTGTTCCAAAGAACTTGGTAATGAGCCTCCTTTCTCCAGGAATTTCAAAGTTCATAATTTTCTCCTTGTTCTTCTGTATATGGATTTTTTCCCATATTGTGAGTTCATTGGTATTTTCAAAAACTGTTTTAATAATTTTATATTTAGATCTATTTTGTATTTTTCTGTCCAAACGTGAGCTGCTACTGCATATTTTTCTACTTCTCCTTTTTTTAACATTTCTTATGTGTTCTTTAGTTCTACTTTCTCTAAAGAACAGTAATTGTGGCGCAAATGGCAGAAGGATACAATTGGTGTTTATGTTCGGATCACTCAAAGAGTGAATAAGGTATAGATCAGAGGTAAATAAATCACAAATTCAAAGCATGTAGGGTACAGAGAGTGGCATTAAAAATACAAACTGATTAGTAAAACCAATTAAAGCAACTATTGTACCCTCAAAAAAAATCTTTAAAAAAATTCATAAAATATATAAAGAAAAAAGTAAAAACAACATATATTTTACATATATAACTACAAGAACTGATGAATACATTTTAGATTTACTCTTGTTTTCACTTATTTGTTACAGATGGAACTGTTACTAGCTTGTATCTGCTCAAAAAAAAAAGTATTTTATAGGTTCATCCAAGCATAATTCTATGGAGATATGAAAATGGGTTAGATATCTCACACTGTATTTTATATAACATCATCTGTAAATTGACAAATTCCATTTTAGTTCCTTGATTCTACATCCACAGTAATCTGAAATAAATTTCATGAAACTAAGCCATTGAAACCAATCAACATTTTAATACACAACTTTAAAAATAGGACTTTAGTTTTACAATAAATGAAAAGTGCATTGAAAAGTAGTAAACATTTGGTTAATTTTTAAGGCAAAAATGTATCCCCAAACTGGGATTTGAACCCATGATCTCTAGTTCTTGGTACTAATGCATTACCATTATGCTATCTGGGCATCTCGCTATAGATGGAAATTTCCCAGTTTGGGCATACATTTTTCTCTTCAAAACTAATTTATCATTCAATAAGAGTTTGAACCAGAACCTCTGGTTATACACACCAGTATGCAGTCCATTACACCATTCAATATATGATACAAATGTCAACATTTCTTTCCTCATATATAATTCTCTAATTTCCGAAGGCAGATAGGCAGAACTACCAATTGCCAATGGACGGCTTCTATACAAGAAGTATTTTTAATGAGAATTTTATACGACATTTTTTAGCAGTAAAGCTTAATATTTCAATGTTATATTTGAATGTCATATTTTCCAATACTGGACAACATTATTTTTGAAGGAAAAATGAATGCTTGAACTGGGACTTGAACCTCGGACCTCTGGTATTAAATCCTATCAATGTCTTCTAGAATTAGAAGCAGCCATGTTGTGTTGAGAATGATGGTTCACTGCTACATTCACATGGGATTATTTAAGAGAAAAATTTTCATTTAAAGTGAGATGCCCCGACAGCATAAAAGTCAATGCACTAATGCATAGAAACAGAGATATTCAGTTAAATTCCAATTTGGGGATAATTTTTTTCTCTTAAAAAATGTATTATTCAGTATGAGTGTATACATTTATTACACATCCAGTTAACTGTGCACGGGCGGAGGGGAAGAGTTTTAGCGCTAGCGTCGCCGATCTACTGAATCTGTGGAAGGGATGTAGGGGAGGACTGTACATCCGATCACGTATTGAAGTTTTACAACTTCAAATGTGGGGGGAGAATATCTAAACACATGTGAAAGACCTTAACATAGTTGTCATTTAAGCACGGAACGCTCAAGCGGTCGGATCATTTAAAATCACAGTATTTGTCGCCTCTCTGTTACCGCCCTCACAATAAATCACAAGCGGCAACATGTAATGAGAAGGGCAAGGAAGGGACAGCTCATTCCTAGACGTAACCCCAAATGTAATAGGGTTGTCAAGTTAGTCATTCTGCCACTGACCCGCGCAGAACGACGGATCATTAAAATACATAGTATTTGTCAGCTCTCTACCTGCCAATCAAACAACATAATACAGAGGACAGGAAGTGGCAACATAGTAACCAATAGAAAGAGAAAGACAGTTTGTTAGTTAACATATTTTCCGCCTGCACAAAACACTTGGATGGGTAATACTTAAAAACAGCTCAAAACATTTGATTATTCTTTAGAATAGCAGTTCCCAAACTGTGCTCCTGGATCCTCAGGAATCCATGGGTGTATTTTTCAAATAAATAATGTATTTCCAGTTTTCTTAAACTCAAATATACAATTTCAAATGACGCTACAGTAGAGAAAAAATATGCATTGGCAAATATTGGTAGCTCTGTTGTAGATGTAATATGAATATGGAGCCTTAATACAACAGAATTTTTTTAAAGAAAATTAATGCTTGAACGGGGACTTGAACTCCAGACCTCTAGTTCTACGTACCAGTATGCAGTCCATTACACCATTCAAGATACGATAAAAACATCAACATTTCTCTCCTAATACACAATTCTCTAATCATTCAAAGCCAGATAGATGACTGTACCAATACCCAATGGATGGCTTCTATTCCAGAAGAATAGAGTAGAAGCTTTCCGTTGGCCTTTGGACAATTAGAGAATTGTATATGAGGAAAGAAATGTTGACATTTGTATCGTGTCTTGAATGGTGTAATGGACTGCATAATGGTAGTAGAACCAGAGGACCAGAGTTGAAGTCCCGGTTCAAGCATTAATTTTTTTAATGATATTGTCCAGTAATGGAAAGTATTAATATTTAAATATAACATCAAAACAATAGAATTTATTGGAAGATCCATGACTCTGGTTTTAAGCACAAAAGGATTCATGCCAAAAATGTTTGGAAAAAACTGCTTTAGATTAAATCATGCAATATTACCTAACCAGCATGCAAGTGCAAATCTTCGTGAAATTCATAATAAGGTATTTTCATTAAAATTCATCAGAGAACATTTTGTTTAAAACAACTCACCTCATACGATTCATGCTTCCCATGATAACGCGGTTTCAAACACAGTCGTGTTCATCCTCAGCCATAACTCCGACTGACGAAATTCTTCAGCCATCAACTGTTCTATTGTCACCATCTTCAATAGAACAGTTGACGGCCAAAGAATTTCGTCAGTCGGAGTTATGGCTGAGGATAAACACAGCTGTGTTTGAAACTGCAGTATCATGGAAGCATGAATCGTATGAGGTGAGTTGTTTAAACAAAATGTTCTCTGATGAATTTTAATGATTATACCTCATAATGAATTTTTTATTATTAATTTAACACTTCTCACTGAAGGATAAATTATATTTGAAGAGAGAAAAACAATGTGTATATAAGAGAAAAATTGGCGTCTAGATCGCAACTCGCCTCGGTAGCTCAGTTGTAGAGCATTTGGCCCAGAAAGCCAAAGGTCCGGGGTTTCGAGTATCGGTCTAGGCAAAAAAAAAAATTCTCTTCAAATATACCTCATAATCATATTTAAAGAGAAAAATTATACGCTCAGACCGGGACTTGAACCCGGGACCCTTGTTTTTCTAGTCCACAGTGCTCTACCATTTGAGCTACCTGAGCAAGTACCAATCTAAACGTAAATCTTTCTCTATATACGTTGAAATTCCCGCCCCAAATGCTTTGAAGCCTTTGCTTCTATCTTTGCAAATGGCGGCTCCTATATTAAGCCATATTTGGGAATTATACATTACATTATAAATGCCAGTACGGCTATTTTCGATGTTTTTATTATTAAGTTCATACATCTCAATGATGGATAAATCATATTTAAAGAGAAAAATTATACGCTCAGACCGGGACTTGAACCCGGGACCCTTGGTTTTCTAGTCCAAGTGCTCTACCACTTGAGCTACCTGAGCAAGTACCGTCTGAGCGTATAATTTTTCTCTTTAAATATGATTTATCCATCATTCAGATGTATGAAATTAATAATAAAAACATCGATACCTCATAATGTTTACTTCCCAACATTAGTTTAATATAAGGTATTTTCATACCTTCAAAACATAAATTTAGATTATGTTATTCAGATAAATAACACATGATACAAATATGTTTTTGATTTTGTTTATTTTTTATTATTTCACTCACCTCATACTTCATAAATCATAGCAGACCCTGGGTTTCTTCACGTAATTTGTAACATTGTCAATGCTGCGTCACGTTCACAACTGACGCAGCATTGACAATGTCACAAATTACGTGAAGAAACCCAGGGTCTGCTATGATTTATGAAGTATGAGGTGAGTGAAATAATAAAAAATAAACAATATTAAAGAACCTCATAGTGTTATTTCCTATCTACATAACTTAATGTTTTTGATTACCGCGTAGATTTTTACCTATGTTTGATTGAAGTATATTTTTTAATCTTTATTGCATTTGCAAAGTATATATTCCACAAAATATGGTTCAAGGAGCATTTTATTAGCATTGATTGGGGACTTTTGGAAATCTTAGACATATTAACCCATCCAAGTGTTTTTGTGCAGGCGGAAAATATGTTAACTAGTAACTCTATCTATTTTCTCTTTTTCTTCCTTACTATGTTGCCACCCTCCTGTCCTTTGTATTATGTTGTCTGATTGGCAGGTTAGAGAGCTGACAAATACTATGTATTTTAATGATCCGTTGTTCTGCACGGTCAGTGGTAGAATGACTAACTTGACAACCCTGTTACTTTTGGGGTTACGTCTAGGAATGAGCTGTCCCTTCCTTGCCCTTCTCATTACATGTTGCTACTAGTGATTTATTGTGAAGCTGGTAACAGAGAGACAACAAATACTGTGATTTTAAATGATCCGACCGCTTGAGCGATCTGTGCTTAAATGACTAATTTGACAATCTTTCACACGTGTTTAGAGATTCTCCCCCCACATTTGAAGTTGAAAATTTTAATACGTGATCAGATGTACGGTTTTCTCCTACATCCCTTCCACAGATTCAGTAGATCGGCGACACTAGCGCTAAAACTCTTCCCCTCCGCCCGTGAACAGTTAACTTGGATGTGTAATATATAAGGCAATGTTTTAAAGACTAACTTGAAAAAAATCTTGATATTAAGTTATGTAGGTAGGAAATAACACTATGAGGTTTATTTTAATTTAGTTGAGTTGTTTCTTGACTCACCTCATACTCATGAGAAGTATTAGATGAGTCAAGAAAATAACTAAAAAAAAAACTTGATATAATTAATTTTTTTTCCAAATATTCTTGTAATAAAGGTGTTTTAATAAATGTTACAAAACCTACCAAATATACATTTTTACTCCACTGTACATTCTGCTCCTACTTTTGAAAGTACTTCCTGTAGTTTATCTGCCTCATCCTTCGGCACATCACTCTTGACAACAACAGGGATACTCTCAACAAACTTCTTTGCCTAAACAAAATAACATTTTTATCAATCAACTGAAATAATTTTCTATTTCTAAATTATAACATTTGGGTATTTCTTTGAAATTTCTAATTATCCATTTAATATGATAATTTAGAAAGAGAGAATTAATTTCAGCTAATAGAAAAAATTAGAAAATGCAAATAGATTCAACCAATAGATTAGTTTTACTTGATGCAATTTTGCTATTTCCATTATCAAATTTGCACCAAAAATTGATTATCAGCAAACTAATTAAACAAACAAAACTGAAAAAGAAGATAAAAAAAAATCAGGAATTACCAAATAAAATTTGGGAAAACGTAAAAAAGAAATCTGAACCACCTAAATCAAAGAGCACCTTATAAATGTAAAATAAGGAAAAGTAGAAAAATTGGGAATAGCTGTGGACAGAAAATCACAGAACTGATGAGAGATCAAAACTGCTAAAACAACTGTCATAGTGAGACAGAATCGATAAATAACTTTTAAGATCACTTTCTGAACTATTAAAAATATCACTGTATGTCAAATGTTGGACAATTTGTGACAAAAATTTTATTGTTGATAAATACTTTTTGTTTATAATTGAAACGCTGAGTTGAAAAGGGAAGAAACTCCAAGTACTCTACATTTTAGAAAACCTTGCTTTGACAAATTCGTAAATTTGATGTTAGTACTCTGTAAATACCAAAGAAATAGAAGAAAATAAACAAAATACCTTTTTTTGGATCTTAAATTGGTCAGAAATGAGAAAAGAAAAAAGAAAAATTCAATTTGGGATTCATAGGAAAGAAAACTCATATGGAAAATTTTATTAAATCAACAGGGTTCAATCCAATTGGACATAAATTAGCAGCCTTTAATAGTTTAACTCATAGATTGGTAAACTTACCCTTAAACGAAGAAGATTTCAAACAGGAGAAAAAAAAACATAATCAAAGTAGCAAGAAAAAACGGGTTTGATGAAAAAATGGTACACAAAAGGATAGAAAAGTATAAGAAACAAAAAATGATAAACAGAAGTACTCTTGAAAAAGAAAAACCACCTACGAAAAAAATATAGGAAATTCACATTATCACCCTTGATCACAGAATAAATTCCAAAAGATATTTGAGAAGTTTAATATTAAATTAGCACTGAGAAATAACTACAGTTTAAATAAACTACTAAAAACCAACAAAAATGAAAAAACTAATAAAAATAAAAAATCAGGAATATATCAAATTGAATGTAACGGGTTGTGAAAAGATATATATAGGAAAAAACAAAAAGAAACCTAAAAATTAGAACCAAAGAACACATAAGAAATATTAAAAATGAGGAAATTGAAAAATCTGCAGTTGCTGCTCATGTTTGGTCTGAAAAACATACTATAAATTCAGACACTAAATTATTAAAACAGTTAGAAAATACAAAAGAGCTAACTATTTGGGAAAAAATATATTCTTCTTCCAGTATAGGAAGGCGTTTCAGAAACAAAAACAGAGTTATGAATTTGAAATACCGATGGAGGATGACCTTATTTGGAGGTTCTTTGGCCAACCACGATGTGAGCTGACAGCTGACATCAGACATCCAGGTGGTGCAACATAAATAAAACCAGTCTGGGAAAGCTGACGATAAAACAGAATTGTTTTGAAACATGTCCAAGAACAAATCAACATTAATATTGAGGTAAGATGTCCAGACCAAAAATAATATAATTAAAATAACCTCAAAATGTAACTTCCTAAAATTAAATACCAGTTATGGACCACAGCCATATTGCCCAAAATCTTCTAACATCACTTTTTTGTAAATAATGTATAGGAAAAAAATAAATCTTACCTGAACAAGATTCATTCCTTCTAATAAATTCTTAACTTCTTTAATAAGAGCTATTTTCTGTTTTTCATCAAATTTCACCATCTTCACTGTAAAACTTGTCTGAACCTTCTTTGCCTTAGCCTCTACTTCTTCCTATGAGTTAAAAAATGTATTAATTTATTTATTCCTACAGCAAGAATTTTATTACACATCATTAAACAGTTATTTCAGATCTCATAACATCCACAACTTCTGCTGTCTTATCTTAAAAATGTGTACATTTTAAGATACATGCCACTCTTTTTAGAAAACAATTTTTATTTGTAAATGATTGATTTGTAAATGATTGACGCTAGCTAAATCCACTGACTGGTGAAGGAAGAATCTAGTGAATGTATTTAACTTTAAGAATAAAATTGTTTAGAGCTCTAGTGTAGAGTTCCACACATTTTTTTTTTTCCTAGTCTTGTTCCTTCCAAGTATAAGGCCAAGGCCTGTTACGATCCTATAGAAAATTTTCCCTCCAACATTTCATAGGACGGCCCAGAGATCTTCATCCTCTTGGTATATAATTATAAACAGCTTTGGGGATCTGATTTGAACTCATTCTTTCAAGATTGTGTTTCCAATTTTTTCCTAGTCATGTTCTTTTAATCACAGTAAAAAAAAAGTGAACTGGCAGATTTTTTTTTGAATGGCCAAATGTCCTCTTATTTTTTTTTTTTAATTCTAAAGAAAAAATAACAATAATAACAATTTTGGAACAATGTTATAAAATGTATAGATAAATTTAAAAAATATAGAATAGCTGGAAGTTTTAAAGATGGTATCAAGAAGGTTTTTTTTATACCCCAGGTTGTCCTTTTTGGACATTTCTCGTATTCTCTCCTGGCATAGTGTACTTGTAACTCTCTTATGAAGTTGGAGCATCTGGAAGGCGGGGTTATGGTTGCCCCTATGATATAAGAGTTGATGATGATGGTAATGATGCACCAGGAGAGGCCTTAAACTAAATTTAATCTAATTAGGTGAATATGATATTGATGTTAATGATGGCCAGATGGTGTTCGGGGACCGTTTGACCTTAAAGTTCCTAACATTTATCTTACAGGTGAGGAAAAATCCCAAAAAAAAACTCACCCAGGAAACTCGTCCTGACTGGGGATTGAACCCAGGCCTACTGCGTGACAATGCAGCAAGCTACCTCGAGACCACAGCGGTCTGATATATGAAATTATGGATAAAAGATTAGTTGTAACCAAAGACCAAATGAACATGCATTTAAAAAATAAACAATAGTTTTAAAAAACTAAAACAGCACGCTTTATTAGAAAACCGAACTCAAAAATGAAAAATAATTTTAATTTCCAACATGCTTGGAATAAATTTAAAGTGGTCAACAAAAAATCATCTCCAACACATATAGAATAAAACTAGAATTATCAACAAAAAGAAAATAATTTTACCATCAAAAGCGCGGGGTGTTCTATATCAATTACTATATTTGATAATAAACAGATATTGGTAAAAGTAAAGTCTCTAAGAAGAACATGTAAAAATCATAAAAAGCACCCCACGCTTTTGATGGTAAAATTATTTTCTTTTTGTTGATATTTCTAGTTTTATTCTATATGTGTTGGAGATGATTTTTGTTCTTCTTCTTCCTTCCAAGTATTAGGCCGAGGCCTGTTACGATCGACCACTTTAAATTTATCCCAAGCGTGTTGGAAATTAAAATTATTTTTCATTTTTGAGTTCGGTTTTCTAATAAAGCGTGCTGTTTTAGTTTTTTAAAACTATTATTTATTTTTTAGTTTTAATATTTATAGAATAAGATAAGAATGTAAATATTTTTTTAATTCCATACTATTGTAGTATGAGCTAAAAGTATTACTCTTCTAAAAAAAATCCTCCCCAGCCGGATTCGAACCAGCGACCTATGGATTACTGAAATTACATATTACAGTTTTCACCGCTTGTACCAACTGAGCTCTTACAATGATTGACTAAAAAGTCGACAAGTCCGTAAACCTATTATACCAGTTTTAATTTTTTCGATTTTCTGATGATTCTGGCCAGGAATTTAGAAATAAAATATGAAATTATTGTAGTGTCACGGGTCCTTTACAAGTATACAAAGTTTCAAGTCGATCCAATGTTTCTAAGTGGGTGAAAATCGTGTTCAAAGATTCCGTTACATAAATACAAAGACACTTTTTTTGATTTTATGATGATTCTGGCCAGGATTTTAGAAAATAAATATGAAATTATTGTATTGTCACGGGTTCTTTACAAGTATACAACATTTCAAGTCGACCCAATTATTTTAAGTGGATGAAAAACGCGTTGAAAGATTCAGTTACATAGATAGATAGATAGAGGTCAAGCTAATATAAAGCGTGTAAAAAAACACTTTAAATATGTAATATAGGCAGAAAACAAAAACATATTATATTTTAAAAACAACACAAAAATACTACAGTCTCCCGCTTTTAATGCTATTTTATCATTTGTTGTACATACCTACGAGGGTCATACTGAAAGTCGTGAGCAACACATTGTTAAAATTCAAATTTCAACAATGTAACAAAAACAACTGCAGGATCGTAATCTACAGACTTTATACCACAACATTGCCGTTTTGTGGCATCATAGCTTTTATCATGTGACCACACGCAGTGTTTCCAAAATGGCAGACATCAATGTTACGTTTCGACAGCGTGCTGTCATTGAATTCCTTGTTAAAGAGGAACAATCTGCTGTTGATATTCACCAAAGACTTCAATACGCTTACGGAGATGCCTGCATGGGTGCCAGCAGTGTTAGGAGATGGGCGAAACATTTTAAAAATGGGAACACGAGTATCAAAGATGAGCCTCGTAGCAGTCGCCCACGCTCTGCCTCCACAGATTGCAACAAGGAAAGAGTTGATGCGCTCATTAGAGATGACAGGCATATCACAGTGAATGAAATCGCTACAAAACTTGCAGTAGGACACAGTGCAGTACAAGAAATGATTCACAGCTTAGGTTACCGTAAAAGTTAGTGCCCGTTGGATTAAACGTTTATTGAGTGAAGACCACAAACTTCAGAGAAGAACCATCACCCATAACCTTCTTCAGAGATTTCGAAATGAAGGTGATGATTTTTTGACGAGTATTGTTACAGGTGACGAAAGCTGGTTTCATCGCTACGAGCCTGAAACAAAACGCCAGAGTATGGAATGGCACTACTTGAATTTGCCATCAAAGAAAAAAGCGAAGACAGTGCACTCTGTTGGGAAAGTTATGGGCAGTGTCTTCTGGGATGCGTAAGGTTGCATTCTGGTTGAATTTCTTGAACCTGGACAAACCATAAATGCTGCCCGCTATATCCAGACACTTGTGAAGCTCCGTCGTGCATTGCACGACAAACGCCCTGGAAGGAAGATCATTCTGCAACACAATAACGCGCGTCCTCACACTGCTCATGCCACTGTGGAGAAGATCAGGACATTTGGGTGGGAAACTCTTCCACATCCTCCCTATAGTCCCGATTTGGCACCCTCCGACTACCATCTTTTCGGTTCTGTGAAGGAGCAGATGAGAGGCCAACGCTACGAGACGCTGCAGGATATTCGGAAAGCAGTGTGTCAGTGTCTTCGAGCAGCTGGAACAGACTTCTATCATAAGGGAATTTTCAAGCTTGTAGAACGCTGGACAAAATGTGTGCAAAGAAATGGAGACTATGTTTTGTTTACCTCATATATCTACGAGGGAGAATCAAATATAAACAGGCCTTTTGTTCCAAAGCTTTTATTCATGAAGATTAATTGAAATTAACATTTTTCTTACTTTTCTACATATTCACCCATCTTTGCTATGCATTTGTTCCAATGGACAGGCAGTTTTTAAATGCCAGTTTCAAAGAAAGTACGAGGACAGGTGCACAGCCAGTTGTGCATGAAGTCTTTCACCTCCTCGTTGGTTGTGAAACGATGTCCTCCAAGAGCTTCTTTGAGTGGACCAAACATGAAGTCACATGGCGAGAGATCCGGGCTGTAGGGTGGATGTGGAAGGGCAGTCCAGTGAATTTCGGCCAATTTTCGCTGTGTTGCTGCTGCGGTGTGTGGTCTGGCATTGCCCTGCAGAATCAACACATTTCTGATTGAACTGCTGCGCCGTTTTGACCGGAAGTCAACTCGAACTTGACTGACAAGGTCACAGTAGTAGGCAGCATTAATGGTCTGTCGTCGTTTTCCTTGTTGTTCAAGAAAATCAATCAGAAGGACACCTTTTGGTGTCCCAGAAAACTGTGGCCAAAACTTTCCCTGCAGACAGTCGTGACTCGGCTTTCACCGGCGGTTGCTCTCCACTCCAGACTGGCCATCTTTGATTTGGTTGTGTAATGATGCACCCATGTCTCATCACAAGTGATGATTCTGTCCAGAAAAGCATCGTCACCTTCCTCTTCGTAGCGCGTGAGGAGCGTGCGAGACATTTGAACTCGCACTGCTTTCTGTTCTGCAGTGAGCAAATGTGGAACCCAACGAGCTGACACTTTTCTCATTTTCAGCTCCCCTCGAATGATTGATTGCACACTCCCATTGCTAATGAGAAGTTCTCGACAATGTCAAGCACTGTGATGTGGCGATCTCCTTCAATGATGTCTTGAACAGCTTGGATGTTTTCTGGATTGAGGCTGGTGCATGGGCGGCGAGGGTGGGCCAAGTTTTCAACATGTTCACGTCCTTTATTAAACTTGCGGCACCAATGTTTTACTCTGGACAATGAAAGGGTTCTTTCCCCAAACTCTGGGAGTAACCGACGGCGAATTTCAGCTGCACTGACATTTTCTTTGACGAGAAACTTGATGATTACTCGTTGCGCAACAGCTGGATGCACATCTCTCTCAGACATCTCCACAGCATCTGAGGAACAATACAAAACAAGTTCCCAAGGCCGCGGTCCCCTTCCAGAGACCCCACTGCACCTGCTGTAAAAGCCTCCAACTCGTATCGCTCTCTACGCGTGCGCAGTAAACAAAGGCCTGTTTATATTGATTATCCCTCGTATGTTTTTTAACACAGAATTGCAATATCGGGAAATACATCATTCCCATCTTCAGCTGTTTTCACGACTGTCAATTTTTTATTATGCCGGTAATTTCTAAAACTGCCATCTGGTGTATAATATAATAAAAAATTGAGTCGTGAAAATAGCTGAAGATGGGGATGATGTATTTCCTGATATTGCAGTTCTGTGTTAAAAAACATAGCTGTATGTGGTAAGAAGAATTCACGATTCTTATTAAGGGGGTGATGAGTGAAATTTCTATTTTCTACAGTTTTTGAGCTAGAGACTTGATTTTTTGCACAAACATTCACTGCATGATACATAATGATGTGTTTAAGTTTCATTCTTGTGAGACATTTATTTTATGAGTTATTAAATATTATATTTTTTAAAATTTGCTATACATTGAAATTAAATGGGTTACAAAATTTTTTTAGTAAAATGTCTGATTTTTTTTGCAAGACCCCTAAAATATTTAGAAAAACATCATGCATTAGAATTCTTATAATGTGAATACAAAGGGAGAAAAAAAAAGTTGTACCTCATGTGTGGAATTACAAAAAAAATTAATAATTGCATACATTTTATTTCTTAAAATGCTACTTCAATCATGAAACCCATGCACTACTTTGTTACCCATTGTTTTTAGGACATGCAGTAAAAATTTGAACCTTCTAGGACAACATTTCTGAATTCTATTCAATTTTGAATGTACAAGAATGCAGTGAAAATAAAAGTGTGGAAAAACAAGTTTAAAGATTTGCATGCATGTAGTATTTAACTGGCGTAACCTTTTAACTCTGACGTAATTTAGAACACTTAGAAGCGCCATAGGCTCTGAAACTTTGCCAACATATACATTTAGAGTACAGCCTATTTTTAGTACAAAAAATAAAAAAAAAACAATTTTGATCTCAAATGGTCAATTTTTCACCCATCACCCCCCTTAAGAAAACCTCATAATGTAAAAATTCCCAAATTTATTATAATAATACTTTAGTTGCCTACTAGATGTCTCATTGAGGCAATAAGCTAACCACGTATCACTTCTTGACAGCTACAGGTAAATAAACGTAACCATGTTAATTCGTAAATTAATGAGTCATTTTAAACATAACTAACTAACTAACTAACTCACTGGCACTATCGAACCCGTAGGTTCATGGCCGTGCGGACATAAGGTCTCCATATATTCCCTATCCTGAGCCAATGTTTTCCAATCCCCTGTATAATCTACTTCCCTCAAATCATAGTTAATGTTATTCTCCCACATTCTTGGTCTACCAACTGGGCGTTTTCCGTCTGGCTTTCCTACAAGAATCTTCCATGCACGTCTTTCATCCCCCATTCGTTCCACATGTCCTGCCATCACAGTCTACGAGACTTAACTGTTCTTATTATATCTGGCTTCCTATAAAGACCATGTAATTCACTGTTATGCAATCAGCTCCATTCACCTGTCTGTTCATCTCTCTTCGGTCCAAACATTTTGTTAAGTACTTTATTCTCAAATACTCGTTATCTCCTCTCCTGCCTTAAAGTAAGAGTCCATGTCTCGCATCCATATAATATAGGCCTTACTTACTTACTCACTGGCACTATCGAACCCGTAGGTTCATAGCCGCACGGACATAAGCTCTCCATACATCCCTATCCTGAGCTAATGCTTTCCAATCATTCCCTGTATAATCTACTTCCCTCAAATCATACTTAATGTTGTTCTCCCACCTCATTCTTGGTCTACCAACTGGGCGTTTTCCTTCTGGCTTTCCTACAAGAAGTTTCCATGCACGTCTTTCATTCCCCATACGCGCAACATGTCCTGCCCATCGCAGTCTACGGGACTTAACTGTTCTTATTATATCTGGCTTCCTATAAAGACCATGTAGTTCATTGTTTAGTAGTCTTCTCCATTCACCTGTCTGTTCATCTCTCTTTGGTCCAAAAATTTTCCTAAGAACTTTATTCTCAAATACTCGTAATCTCCTTTCCTCCCTTAAAGTAAGAGTCCATGTTTCGCACCCATATAATATAACTGGTAGAACAATAGTTTTATATATTTTCAGCTTAACGTTTTTTGAAAGGAGTTGGGACATCAAAAGTCTCTGCAATGCATAATAGCATGCATTTCCAGAATTGAGCCTATGTTTAATTTCTTTGCGCATCTCATTCCTATTTGTGATTATTGTTCCTAGGTATTTGAATTCAGCCAATTCCTCAAAATTTCCCTCATTTGTCATTAGCTGTCCATTTCCATAAACATATTACCTCATATTTTATGTTTCTTCAAACACAGGAACTAGTTTTCGAGAGAAGGATCTCTCTCATTTTCAACCGACATTATGACTACCGGATTTTTGTTGGAATCTCCATCACTAACGTTGCCATCTGGTGTTGATTTGATGAACTCTGAGATGAGGTCATGTTCATCAGGAATCTCGAAATTCATGGATCTAAATTTGTTCTTCTGAATATATATCTTCTCCCAAATTGTCAATTCTAAAGGTTTTTCCAAATGTTTTCAATTGAAAAAGAAGCCCAACTTTTTAAACATTTGGAAAAACCTTTAGAATTGACAATTTGAGAGAAAATATATATTCAGAAGAACAAATTTAGATCCATGAATTTCGAGATTCCGATGAATGTGACCTCATCTCAAAGTTCATGAAATCAACACCAGTTGGCAACGTGAGTGATGGAGATTCCAACGAAAATCCGGTAGTCATAATGTCAGTTCAAAATGAGAGAGATCCTTCTCTCGAAAACTAGTTCCCGTGTTTGAAGAAGCATAAAATATGAGGTAAGATGTTAAAAATGACTCATTACTTTACGAATTAAGAACCTCATAATGTTATTTCCCATATTTAACTATGAGTAACCATGTTAATTTGGTAAAGAAACTCCTGCTAGGGAGTCCCCATGTTGAAAATATGGGGTATATACAAACATAAAAATAAAGTGTAAGTATTTTGCATAATATCTGGTCACTAGTTATAACTCATGCTGGACTTACCTCTGCAGGTGCAGATTGTGCCATAGGTGCAAATCCTCCCATTGGCATCACAGGTACATCAGGCAAATTAAGCCTCTTTTTCAAAAGCTCATTTAATTCACCAACTTCTAGCAAATTAAGTTTTGTGATTTCATTCACCAAACTCTCAATCTTTGGTGAAAACTTCTTTTCTTCTCCCTCTGGTTGTGGTATTTCAAGAGGAACATCAGTTACAGCAGGAGGAGGTACCTTCGAGATTTGTGTTGTTGATTGTGTTTGTTGTTGACTAGTCTGATTCAGACTATAGCTATAAACAATTCATTCAACTTAATTCTTACATAATTCTATCATTAAAAATAATTTGGCTTTTGATTTCAAATTGCCTTGTAAAATGTACTGTACTTCTGAACTCAAGTAGATATAGATTTATGTTTTTATTATTGATTTAACATTTCTCACTGAAAGATAAATTATATTTGAAGAGAAAAATTTTCGCCTAGACCGAGACTCGAACCCGGGACCCTTGGCTTTCCGGGCCAAGTGCTCTACCAACTGAGCTACCGAGGCGAGTTACGATCTAGATGCAAATTTTTCTCTTATATATGTTGTAATTCCTTATCGCCAAATGCTTTTGAAACCATTGCTTCTATCTTTGCAAATGGCGGCTTCTTAGTTAAGAAGACATTTATTGGGAATTTAACATTACTTTATAAAGCTAGTAAGGCTTCAAATTATGTTTTTATTATTGATTTAACATTTCTCACTGAAAGATAAATTATATTTGAAGAGAAAAATTTTCGCCTAGACCGAGACTCGAACCCGGGACCCTTGGCTTTCCGGGCCAAGTGCTCTACCAACTGAGCTACCGAGGCGAGTTATGATCTAGATGCAAATTTTTCTCTTATATACGTTGTAATTCCCTATCGCCAAATGCTTTTGAAACCATTGCTTCTATCTTTGCAAATGGCGGCTTCTTAGTTAAGAAGACATTTATTGGGTATTTAACATTACTTTATATATATATATATATATATATATATATATAGATTTGCATATACACATTAGTTCCTACAGTTTTTTTATATAAATAACTTTACTACGATGTTAATTATAAAATTGATTATATTATTTTTAGTCTATTCATCTTACATCAATATTTATGTTGATTTGTTCTTGGATATGTTTCAAAACAATTCTGTTTTATCGCTAGCTTGTCCAGACTGATTTGGATGTTGATGTCAACTCCATGCTGTGGTTGGCCAAAGAACCTCCAAACAAGGTCACGCTCCATCGGTATTTCAAAATTCATAACTCTGCTTTTGTTCTTCTGAATATAGATTTTTTCCCAAATAGTCAGCTCTTTTGTATTTTCTAACTGTTTTAATAATTTAGTGTCTGAATTTATATTATGTTTTTCAGACCAAACATGAGCGTGACCTTGTTTGGAGGTTCTTTGGCCAACCACAGGATGGAGCTGACATCAAGATCCAGGGTGTGCAACATAAATCAAACCAGTCTGGACAAGCTGACGATAAAACAGAATTGTTTTGAAACATGTCCAAGAACAAATCAACATTAATATTGAGGTAAGATGAATAGACTAAAAATAGTATAATTAAAATAACCTCAAAATATCACTTCCTAAAATTAAATATTAATTATAAAATTGGTACCTGGTAAGTCACTCATCCTCAACTAAATTATTAAACTTCAAGTTATTCCAATATGGAGGCCTTTCAAAAACAATGTTTCATCTTCTGCATTTTAACTGATACTGATGATGATGTATAGTTAAAATGCAGAAGATGAAACATTGTTTTTGAAAGGCCTCCATATTGGAATAACTTCATGAAGTTTAATAATTTAGTTGAGGATGACTGACTTATCAGGTACCAATTTTTTAATTAACCCATTAGCCTCAAAAGACGAGGTAGACACGCGGTAATTAAATGGCCTTCAACTCAAAAGATGAGGTACACTTGCTTAACTTTGCTGTTATATATTTTGCATTATTTTGTAAATCTCTTGATAGGGTAATCTATTGTTAACATTTATGAATAGTAAAGGAATGTGTTTTTGCCTTCACCCTTATTGTAATCTTAAGTACCGTTATTTTTTGCTTGTTTTGAATGTCCGAAAATAGACGATAAAATTTATGGTAACTTAAATCTGGTTTCTGGGGAAATGCATTGAGCATTTGAACCTAAAGCGAATGGGTTAACATCTTATTACATAACCTCAACGATGCTTTAATATGAATTTCAAAAGTGTTGATTAACTTTACTAAGCAAATAAATTTAGGCTTTATGATTAATATGAAGGTTTTAATACCCAAATTGAAGTATGCTTTTAACTACAGTAAAACTTGTTTAATCCAGAACGAGAATAATGCGGAAATCTATCCAATGTGAACTAATTTATTGGTCCCGGCAAAATAATAGTAATTTTACGTGTATTTATTTTGTATAAAACGGAATCTGCCCAATGCAGAAACAGAAGGATATTTCTATACAATCCATAAAAAAATGTTTATAAGGCAGAAAGGCAGAGAGAGAAATAAATTAGTTTCCACTTCATAGAATTCCCATTAGGCAAAATAACAATAATGGATGATTCCTGCCACCGGGTGAAGTAGAGTTTCTACCTGTATCTGAAATTTTCTTTTGGCCCCACTGCACACCCGTTATGCAAAATACAGGTCCGTTTAACAAATATTTGGCGTGTGACACCTGTGTTACAAATAACCAGTGCACTGTAAAATCTTAAATTAGTTTAAGATCTGAGACCGAATGTGTATGTATCTTTCACAGCTAGCGTTATAAATTTCTGGAATAAATATGGCTACATCGCATGTATCATTGTCATTAAACAAAAAAGTGAAAGTGACTGAAGAAAAAGATAAACAAACTCTCAGTACACAAAATAATAACTAACTTCAAATATGGAGAAAAACCCAAGTTTATGATAATTTAAAAAACAAAGAAAAATAATTAATGAATAAATGCAAGGAAATGATCAAAATAAAAATAAACGAAGTCGTGTGGGAGTATTTTACAAGTACATGATCAAAAAATCTCCAAATTTCCGGACCAATGCTCCAAAGTCAAGCTCTAGATGTTGCTATATCCCTAGGGAATAACGATTTCAAGGAATCTTCAGGTTGGCTGGATAGTTTTAAAAGACAACACAATGTAATGTGGAATGAAATTTGCGAGGAATCGAAGGATGTGAACATAAGTATAGTTAATAAGTGGAAACCGAAACTGCATACTTTAATTTGAGGATATGTGCCTAAGAGACTTTTAAACACTGATGAAACGGGACTCTTTTTTTTGCACGTTACTGTCGATGTCGCTTGTACATCATTTTTCAATGGCAGCAGAACTGCAATTAATCCAAGATACATCCATCCGTAGTAATTCTGCCCAAAGGCAGGTCCTTCACTGCAATCACAGCATTTCATACTATGCTTGCAGCTTTACTAGGGAATTGTAGGTGTGGTAGCTTCCCGTTGCTTTCCACACTGGTGAATGATGATGTTTGTGTTAGCTGGTTTTTGTTATAAGTTGGCTACACTGTCTGAGCAATGACTAATACACATTTCAAAAAACTATAGTTTGATTTCCACCAAACATTTTCTAAGTCCTACAAATTAACAGAGCGCATGCACGAACATTTATAGAGTTAATGCTAAGTGGAACCACACCTGCGAAGACTTACATAAAGTTTACAGAACTGTTGCCAGATGGCACCATGTAGCAGTGAAATCAATATGACTAACCTTCACAATACATTCCCAAACATTTAGAAATGTCATAAGAGACAACATGGTCGGCATTGGACAAAAAAAAAATAGAAGTGGATGTACACAAACTTGACTCTTCCTAACCTAACAAAATAAATTACATGCACATTATTTAATAAACAATAAACATAAACTTTGCTTGTGTACACTAACTTGTCTCATTGGAACCTAACAAAATGAAGTCAATTTACTAAAATAAGGTGTTGAATTAATTGTGAATGTTGGTAACATTGATTTTACAGATATCTTGTGGAAGTTACATTAAGCATTCGTGCATGCACACTGCGGTTCTGTAGAACTTCGAAGAATACATTGCGTACTTACATAAATATTTGGCTGAGGTTACCTATTTGTCTGCCACGATTTTCCATACATTCTTATGCCAATGTTGCACTAAAAACTTTTCGACCATTTATAATAACATTTTGTACTATTTGAAACATTTTGGGGCTCAACTGCACTTCTACTAGCGCTTGATTTTTCAGTTATATTGTTGTAGACTATAGCTCTTTTTCTGTATTTACTAACATTATTTAATATTTAAACTTATTCAAACAATTTTTATAACATTATTAGACAATTTTGAAGTATTTATTTAAATATGCAAATCACAATATTATGACACTGTTATTTTAGACAATATTGTGATGCTAACTGCTATTTTCTCCACAGAGTATACTACTTAGTATGATTTTTCTATCGCTGTTTTGGGTTATCGCTGGTTGGATCAGCGTTAGGGAGTGATAAGTAAGTGTGCACCCATTTTTAATAAACATTTGATAATATTAATATTATTAATATATATTTTTTAACATAGATTTGGGGATTTATTGCAAATATTGGTCATTTAAATTTCATAGCAACAGATAGTAATCGAGGATGATAATAGATATGTGGTTCGATTGTGGGTTATCTCGGGCTCTATAAACTCTGGTGCATGCGCAGTGTTGTTCTATAGGACTTTGAAAATATTTTACGCTAGTTTAAGTGCAGTTTTTTCCTGTTTTGGAACCATTTTATAAACATTTCTTATGATTTTTAACTATTTATATAATTACACAAATATTGTGAATCGAGTTCTACAGATGCGCAAATGCTTAATGTAACATCCGCTACATGGCTCTCAAATTGGGGTTACCAACATTCACAAGTAATTCCAAACTATATTCCAAAAAATTAACTTCATTTTATTTAAATTTGAAGTGCGTATGTGCCATTTGCAGGAGTTGCTGTAATGGTTAATGTTGCTTACTATAGATGGCTCTGAAATTGGCGTTACCAACTTTGGGAATAAATTCCCAAACGCTAAATAAATGGACGTAAACCAATTTCCCATTTTCTAACCTAACAAAACAGTTTACATGCATATTATTTATTTCAAAATGCAAAAAAATGGACGTAAACTAACTTCCCATTTCCTAACCTAACAAAACAATTAACATGCATATTATTTAACAAACTATAAACTAATTTTACGTACACTAACACTAAATATGGTTTAGAAATATTTTCAAATGTTGGTAATAGCGATGTGAGAGTCGCCTAGCGGATGTTACATGAAACATTTCCGCCCCTGTAGAATTCGATGTACAATATTCGCGAAATTTATAAATATTTAAAAATCGTAAGAAATGTATATAAAATGGTTCCAAAATGTTTAAAATAGTACAAAACGTTATTATAAATGGTTGAAAAGTGTTTAGTGCATCAGTGGCATAAGAATATTAGATGGAAAATTGTGTGCGACGGTTTATACACCACAGCCAAAATTAGTTTATAGTTTATTAAATAATATGCATGTAATTTGTTTAGTTAGGTTAGGCAATCGGAAGTTAAGTTACATCCATTTTTTTTAGCATTTGGGAATTTACTCCGAAAGTTGGTAATGCCAACTTCAGAGCCATCTACCAGAAGCTACATGAACCATTACAGGAACTCGCGCATGCGCACTGCGATTTTGTAGATCTTAGAAGAATTCATGGCAGACAAATTGCCAACTTTTTCCAAATATTTAATGGAAGAAGTCGGGTATGCCGGACACGAATTCTTCTAAGTTCCAAAGAAACGCAGTGTGCATGCGCGAGTTACTGAAATGGTTAATATAGCCTCCGGTAGATGGCTCTGCAGTCGGCGTTACCAACTTTGGGAACAGACTTGCAAATGCAAAAAAAAAAAAAAAATGGACGTAAACTAACTTGCCATTTCCTAACTAAACAAAACAATTTACATACATATTATTTATTCCCAAATGCTTAAAAAAAAATGGACGTAAACCAACTTCCTATTTCCTAACCTAAGAAAACAACATACATGCATACTATTTAATAAACCATAAAATAATTTTACGTACACTAACACTAAATATGGTTTGATATTATTTTCAAATGGTGGCAATGTTGGAACAACATGGGAAAGTAGCAAGTAAGTAATGTATCCACGATCATGTTTTACGTAAATATATAAATATAAAAATATTGTGGGTGAGGTAGGTTTTATGCCTGTCACAATTCTACACTCACATTCTTATGCCACTGATACACTAAACACGTTTCGTACACGTTTCGAATTTAACAAGAAAATTTTGCAACGATCTTCAAGCTTTCTTTACAATGTTTTATATTTATATATTTACGTAAAACATGATTGTGGATACATTACTTACTTGCTACTTTGCCATGTTGTTCCAACGTTGCCAACATTTGAAAATAATTTCAAACCATATTTAGTGTTAGTGTACATAAAATTAGTTTATAGTTTATTAAATAGTACACATGTAAATTGTTTTCTTAGGTTAGGAAATGGGAAGTTGGTTTATGTCCATTTTTTTAAGCATTTGGGAATAAATAATATGCATGTAAATTGTTTTCTTTAGTTAGGAAATGGCAAGTTAGTTAATGTCCATTTTTTTTTTGCATTTGGAAATTTATTCCCAAAGTTGGTAACGCCGACTGCAGAGCCATCTACCAGATTAACCATTACAGCAACTCCCGTGACTCGCGCATGCACACTGCGATTCTGTGGAACTTTGAAGATTTCGTCACCGGCATAAACCAGACTTTTTCCAATATTGTAAAGAAAGCTTGAAGATTGTTGCAAAATGTTTAAAACAGTACAAGGAAAAAGTCTGGTTTATGCCGGAGACGAAATCTTCTAAGTTCCACAGAATTGCAGCGCGCATGCACGAGTCACAGGAGTTGCTGTAATGGTTAATATAGCCTCCGGTAGATGGCTCTGCATCGGTATTACCACTTTCGGAATAAATTTCCAAATGCAAAAAAAGGATAAGATGTACTTACCGTCGCACATAAATTCTTCTAAGTTCTATAGAATCCTAGTGCGCATGCGCTAGTGCTTCATGTAATCCCAGAAAGATAAATGCAACCTTCAGCAGTTGGCAGTATATGTATGTGAAATCAGTATGACCAACATTGACACAAAATTCCCAGAACTTGTTTAAATATGTATAATTAACACGAAATGAACTAGTGGAAATATGATTTTACGTGGTAACCGTCCGACATTTGAATTTTTCATAGAATAACAGATATGAAGAGGTAATTAATTTTACGTATCAAATCACATTTAAAAAGCAAGGAACCTAAAAGCTAACCAAACCTAAATAAATTACTGTAACACAAATCAATTACTCTAATGTGGGTGAAATCCAGGGAACGTGGAAGTGATGTTGGCAACATCTGGAGTATTTTGGGTTGTTGTTGGTAGCATCGTTGGAACAACATAGGAAGAGGAGGGAAAATAGCAGAAAGTAGCAAGTAAACAATGTAGCACGATCATGTTTTATGTAAATATATAAATATAAAAAAAGATTGTGCAACATTGGAAGATGTTTAAAACGTGTTTAAAAGTGTTGCAAAATGTTTTAAACGTGTTTAAAAGTGTTTAGTGCATCAGTGGCATAAGAAATAAGATTGAAAATTTTGTGCGACGGTTTGTACACCACACCCCCAAAAAAAATGGACATTAACTAACTTGCCATTTCCTAACTAAAGAAAAGAATTTATATGCATATTATTTATTCCCAAATGCTTAAAAAATGGACATAAACGAACTTCCCATTTCCTAACGTAACAAAACAATTTACATGCATACTATTTAATGAACTAACTAATTTTACGTACACTAACACTAAATATAGTTTGAAATTATTTTCAAATGGTGGCAATGTTGGAACAACATGGGAAAGTAGCAAGTAAATAATGTATCCACAATCATGTTTTACGTAAATATATAAATATAAAATATTGTAAAGAAAGCTTGAAGATCGTTGCAAAATGTTTAAAACAGTACAAAACGTGTTTACAAGTGATTAGTGCATCAGTGGCATAAGAATGTACGTGTAGAATTGTGACGGGCATATAACCTACCTCACCCCAGTACAAAACATGTTTAGTGCATCAGTGGCATAAGAGTGTAAGTGTAGAATTTTGACCGGCATATAACCTACCTCACCCTAATTAATAATTGTAAAAAAAGTTATAAGTATCATAAAATGGGCTGTGCTTTCCTTCAGGTCCGAAAAATTTTTCAATTTTATATCTTATTCCACTGATGCACTAAACACTCTTAAACACTTTCAAAACATTTTGCAACACTTTTTAAACATCTTCCAATGTTGCAACGAGGTTTTTTTCATATTTATATATTTGCGTAAAAAACGGTTGTGCTACATTGCTTACTTCCTACTCTTTGTTATTTTCCCCTCCACTTCCTATGTTGTTCCAGCGTTGCCACCATCAACAACCCGAACTTGCTTTTTAAATGTGATTCCACGTTCCCTGGATTTCACCTACTTTAGAGTAATTGATTTGTGTTACAGTAATTGATTTAGGTTTGGTTAGCTTTTAGGTTCCTTGCTTTTTAAAGTGATTTGATATGTAAAATAAATTATACATTTTTAGACAAGTTCTGGGAATTTTGTGTCAATGTTGGTCATACTGATTTCACATATATATACCGCCAACTGCTGGAGGTTGCATTTATCTACCTGGGATAATTGGAGCACTAGCGCATGCGCACTGCGATTCTATAGAACTTAGAAAAATTTTCTACCGACCTAAAGGAAAGCATATCCATAAAATGTTTAAAATAGTACAAAATGTTAATAGACAGAAGAAGTGCATAGAGAGCAACAGAATTACAAGAATATAGTAGCCTACGTAAAATCAAGTGGAAATTAATCTGAAGTTGAGCCAAACACATTTTGATTGCATATGTGATTTTAGCTTACTTTGAACTCAAATTATTACTTTATTTTAAGGTATTTTTCACTTTTTTAAAATCAACATATATATCAGGTTACTTATTCACATACTGCAACAATAAATTGTATGTTTTCCCTGTTTTTTTTTTTTTACTTGAATTTATGTTGGTGGATGATGGGATTCAACACATGTTCTGGTATAGGAATGAATAGTTATTACAATTAAATCCAAATCCTAATTTTATACTAAAGATAAATATCATCCTAACGGTGATTAATAATATGGTAATACAAAACATGTATCATTTAATATAATAAATTTAACATATTTATTTTCAGAAATAGATACCGGCATTTTATTCATAATTGTTATACCCAAATTATTCAACATAACCTACATAGGTGTGCATATTTCCAGTTACACATACCATGTGGAAAATGCTCTCCATTGCCTGACGCTAGTTTGTAACAAAGTTCTTGTAGGCTGCATTATAATATTTAATATTGATATAATATATAAATTTTAAATTTATGTAACTGGAATTTAGCGAATGCTTCTTGCCTGTTAATAGTAAAACTGTGAGGATATTTTATTGCCCTCTGGTGGGTAAAAATATAAATACACTTAAAAATGAACGTGAACATGAATCACAGAGTCATCTACCGACAACTCTTACATCTACTTTTGAATTGTAGCTGGTCACGATACTTCGAAGGATAATACGTAAATCTAAATATGATACAGTAATTTAAATTGCTATTACGTGTATATCTGGCAATAACATTACAGCCCTCTTTCTATGTTATAGCCACGGGAACCACATTATTGCTATATACATATATAGAGAATAGAGCAGCGGCCTCAACGAGAACCACCCACGACATTATTCAAATCATGCCAACAGCCACGTACGGAATACAACTACAATAGTAGTATGGCATACCTTACGACGAAGGACCCTACGAAACCAGAGGACACCAAAGCCAGATTTTTAAAAATGGCTCTATCAACCAAAAAAATCACAAAAAAAACTTCTATTTATATATAGGTTTACTGGAGCAAGAACTTCATACAGGGAATGATTGGAAAATATTAGCTCAGTATAGGGATGTGTGGAGAGCTTATGTCCGCACGGCCATTAACCTACGGATTCGATAGTGCCGTTAGTCAGTTAGTTAGAGCAAGAACTTCATCAAGGACATCAGATACAGCTTTCAACTGACAAAGACGTCTGCATATCGAGCAGCCATGGAGGAGAGACAGAAGACAGCCTGGTCCCGAAGGAAATAATGGGCACGACGCTATGGCAACGGACGTCTGGATTGCACCCAACTTCCAACTTCGACATGTACACATGTTTTGCTCTACACGGTTTCCACGGAAAAATATGTGGAGAAGGACAGAAGAAAGTCAACCTGGTCCAAAGGTGATATTTGGTACGGAAGCTATGGCAACGGACGTCTGGAGAGTACCCAACTTCCAACTTCTATACTTGTACACATGTTTTGCTGACACGGTTTCCATGGGGGGGGGAATGTGGAAATGAAGCATTCCACGACCTCAGGGAGGCTGTATTTGCAAGCTGTACGGCGGGAAGTGCTCGAGATTTTGTACAAATAGTACATTATCAATCAATGCAATAGCAAAAGACAGGTGAAAATTTTCAGCCATTTCCATGTATGAACACAATGTGTTTAATAAATATTATTTTAATGGCTTATAAGGTTTTTTTTTTCTGGCAACGCAGCTTAGTACTAAAGTGTTATTAATAAATTGGTATTTATTTTAATGTTGTATTTTTAAAAAAATGTAATTTTCCCCTTATATTAATTGAATAAATCAGAATTTAGATACTAGTCTGACAATTCAGTATTTTTTTCATGAGGACACTCCCTATTGAAGAAGTAAATTGCTTTGTCCCACGTTGTGGTGACGTTTTGAAGAAGTAATTCTCTTCATGCCCGATGTTGTAGTAAGAAGGATTTGTGTCCCGAAAAATAATTACTGGTTCAGGTTGGGTTTAATGTTCGGTAGAGCCGGATTCTCTTCTTAGAGTCGGACGTTGGTATTTATACTGGATAGGAAAAACACTTCACAAATTACCAAAAAATGTTTCTTGTTAGAAATAATTGCAAATTTATTCACTTCTTAATTTCCCAGCCGAATTAAAGTGTAAGGTTTGGTGGTATTATTCTTCCCCGTCAATTTGAAATAAATGCTTTTACTGTCTTAAATCAATTATTCTTCTTTTATTAAATATAACATTTTAGCAGGATGGGAGCTCTATTGCTTCTCTGTGTGTTGAAAGTTGAGTGATGCAGACTGACTAGTGTTGTAATTCTTTTATAATTTTAAGACCAATTATTACATTAACATGATGCCAAATTTAAATTCTATTGGTTTAAAGTCCTTAAATATAAGGTTTTTTTTTTTTTTTAAATGATTGGTTAAATAAGAAAAGTTAATTGTTTTAACATCCAATCAGAGTTTAGTTTACTTTCATTTAAGAATATGAAGTTAGGCAGGTGTTATTACAGTTATAATGGAAGGATTTGTAATTTTGACAACAATGACTTAAAACAATTTTAAAAACATTATTTACAAAAACTGTTAAAGTAAAGTAAAGTGATCCCACGACAGGCCTCAGGAGGCCCTTGGGGTAGTAGGAGGTTAAGGCTCCCACTTTTCTAGACAATCGGCACTTGATTTCAGCCGGGTAGTCAGCCCTGCGTGACGGCCGCCTTTACCCCAGAACAAGCGTATGGTACTCATTTCCGTTAGAGGCTGAGTCGACCCCAGGACCATAGTGCCGCCAGAGGGTTTGGGTCAGTTTAAAAATCCTGACCCCCACGGGGCTCGAACCCTCGGCCTTCCGGCTTGTAGCGCAGTGCCTTAACCACTACGCTACGGCGTGTCCCCACACACATATACTAGTAAAGTATTCCCACTAAAGGCCTCAGGAGGCCCTTGGGTAGTAGGAGGTTAAGGCTACCACTTTTTCTAGACAATCGGCACTTGATGTCAGCTGGGTTGTCAGCCCTGCGTGACGGCCGCCTTTACCCCCATAACAAGCGTCTGGTATACTCATTTACGTTAGAAGCTGAGTCGACCTCAGGGCCATAGTGCCGCCAGAAGGTTTGGGTCAGTTTAAAAATCCTGACCCCACCGAGACTTGAACCCTCGACCTTCCGGCTTGTAGCGCAGTGCCTTAACCACTACGCTACGGCGTCCAGTCTCACTCCAGTCAGCTCTTACTCAAGCAGGGAGTTCATCTGCTCCGACAGTGAATTACAGTTGCTGGATTCTGACTTCGATTTCTGTGCCTTGCAGTTATAAAGGCAGATTTTTTGACATGACCTTGGTACATCACAATGCTTCTCGGGGAGAAATTTTAAGATACCTGTTTCCGAATGCAATGGTTAACGGTTCCCTTGAATGTTGTAAAATGAAAATTCGAATATAGGCCAATTTTGATGAGAACTGCCTTAATAGCTATAATGTTAATGTAAATATATTTATGTTTTATTTTCAGTTTATATCTGTTTGAAAGGCGGAGTCCTGAATAAAAACATAATTTCGTTCTGCATGAAAGAAATTACCTATTCATTGTTAACTTCGAAACACGCTTTAGAAATTCCTGTTAAAAATGATTAAATGAATGTAAAACGCTTGAAAATTGATAGGTGGGTGTACGAAAGTAAAAAATGAAGATGGGGTGCACTCAAGCGGATACTCTATCACATTTTTGCATCGCACTTGCACGTATAAAACTTATCCAATCTTTAGAACGTGCTCATATTGTAGATACTGTGATATCCCTCTAGACGTATTTCTTCTATCATAATACATTTATCGTTAAGGGAAATTAGCTTTAACCCTTAAATTCGTAATGTATCGTTTTAGATACATGAGTTGGCTTAGTTAATTTAATATTTTAAATAAATCAGAAGAAAACGAACAAAAATAAACCACTTAAATATATGTCTAATCATACAATATACCTAATAATAACAGTTATATAAGATTTCGTTTTCACTCGGTCCGCCACATTCAAATATGTAACAGAAGAAATTTGTGTTTTGCCAAACGGTCATGACTCCGATAAAAAAGGGTAGGTCGGTTCAAACCATCCCCTCTAAAAGAAATAGTCTAATTACGAATGAAGTAATAGACATACTTGAATGCAGGCTTTCACGGCCGGTAATCATAATGTTGAGTGATTCCGGGTTATGTGGCCGTGGTCCATAGTTGGTGTTGATACCAGACGTTTCGCCCTCAACTGCGGAGGGCATCTCCAGTGGCGAGTGCTTCTAGGCGTGTTTCCTGGTCGGAAGATCTACTTAGAATGAGCGCTGTGGACGTAGAGGACGTTTTATTAGTGGTGGGTGCAGGGTGAGTGGGCGTGGCTCTTGCTGATTGGCTAATGGTCGTCTCCTTGTTGTCACTGGTGTTAATGCATTTATTTTCTAGTGTATGAAACCAGGCCTTAGACAGTTTTATACCTTCCTCTTTTCTGTTAATATTTCCCTTATGCTTGTATATTTCTATAGCCTCTCGGTATATTCTAGGGAAATAGTAGGAAGTTGTGGCTAAAACTTGTGTATCGTCGAATAGAATCTGGTGTCCATTCATAATGGCATGTTCTGCTACAGCTGATTTATCCATTTCTCCTTGTCTGCAGTTTCTTTTATGTTCTGATAAACGGGTGGCTATACTTCTTTTCGTGGTCCCTATATATGATTTACCACACGAACAAGGAAGTCGATATACGCCGCAAGTGGAGAGAGGTGGCCGAGGATCCTTAGCTGAGCGAAGGCAGTCTTCTATTTTTCTTGTTGGTCTGTAAACTGTTTTTATGTTGTATTTTCGTAGGTACTAAGAAGGAGAGACTAGCGCTAAAAACTTTAAATAATGATAATAATATCACCATTTTACCAGCCGATAAAGGAAACTCTACAGTTGTTATGAATACACACGAATACAAAGAGAAAATAATAGAGATTCTGACACCAGAAACATACAAACCTATCAAGCGAGACCCTACATCCGGTATTCTTCGAAAAAACCAACAATCTTATCAAGCAATCGTCCTTGCCAGAAGAAGAATTAAGAAGAAATTACGCGTATCCGAAGCTCAACCTCCAAGACTCTATGGTCTTCCAAAAATACACAAGAACAACATTCCACTCCGGCCAATTGTCAGTGCCATCGGTTCCCCGACCTACTTACTGGCAAAGCATCTTACAGGACTTCTGAAACCACTCCTTGGAAAAAACGGACAGCTACATCAGAGGACTCGACACATTTCATTGAGAGACTACGGAATATTAACGTAACATCTCAAGATATACTGGTTAGCTTCGATGTGGTTTCCCTTTTCACCATGGTGCCGGTGGGTAAATGAGACCATGGACTACATTAGACAGATTTTCACAGAAAGAAATATCCAATTTATTCAGGCATGTACTAACTACTACTTACTTCCAATGGAACAACAGCTACTATGAACAGACCGACGGAGTAGCCATGGGCAGTCCTCTAAGCCCAGTAGTAGCGAATTTTTTCATGGAGAAATTCGAAGAAGAAGAAGCACTAAAAAACAGCTCCCAAGTCTCTAGAACATTGGTTTCGCTACGTTGATGACACATTCGTAGTATGGAGACATGGCAGTGAAGAATTGGAACGTTTCCTTCAACACCTTAAACAGCAGACACAACAAAATACAGTTCACAATGGAAAAAGAAGATAATGGAAAAACTTCCTTTCCTGGATGTTCAAATAATAAGGACTGGCAATGGGGAAATTCAACATACAGTTTACAGAAAACCTACACACACAGACCGATATCTGCACAAAGACTCTAACCACCATCCAAGACAAAAGCGAGGTGTCATTAAGACACTGTTCGACAGAGCGACTAAGTTATGCCAACCACAACACCTTAAAGAAGAACAACACCATCTGTTCAATTGTTTTCCAGAAAAATGGCTACACATCCAAGGAAATAAGACAAACCATACATCCACGAAGGACAGCACGTCAGAATGGATAACACACCCTCAACCAGCATAGCCTACTTACCATATGTACAAAGAGTCACAGATCGTATCGGAAAACTCCTACGAAAATACAACATAAAAACAGTTTACAGGACCAACAAGAAAAAATAGAAGACTGCCTTCGCTCAGCTAAGGATCCTCGGCCCACCTCTCTCCACTTGTGGCGTATATCGACTTCCTTGTTCGTGTGGTAAATCATATATAGGGACCACGAAAAGAAGTATAGCCACCCGTTTATCAGAACATAAAAGAAACTGCAGACAAGGAGAAATGGATAAATCAGCTGTAGCAGAACATGCCATTATGAATGGACACCAGATTCTATTCGACGATACACAAGTTTTAGCCACAACTTCCTACTATTTCCCTAGGATTATACCGAGAGGCTATAGAAATATACAAGCATAGGGAAATATTAACAGAAAAGAGGAAGGTATAAAACTGTCTAAGGCCTGGTTTCATACACTAGAAAATAAATGCATTAACACCAGTGACAACAAGGAGACGACCATTAGCCAATCAGCAAGAGCCACGCCCACTCACCCTGCACCCACCACTAATACAACGTTCCTCTACGTCCACAGCGCTCATTCTAAGTAGATCTTCCGACCAGGAAACACGCCTAGAAGCACTCGCCACTGAAGATGCCCTCCGCAGTTGAGGGCGAAACGTCTGGTATCAACACCAACTATGGACCATGGCCACATAACCCGGAATCACTCAACATTATAATAGACATACTACTTAAGGAACTAGTAAGTGATCTAGATTCGGTACTTACATCTATCGAACTAGATCACAAAAAACGCACTTTCATAGTAGAGTGTATGATAACATACAATGAAAATAGGAAGTGCCCTGACACACCTTTAAATAGTGACTCCTATGGCTAATTAGCATTGGAGCCAAAAATGCTGATCAATTTGGCTTTAATTTATTATTAAATTCAAGCCACTCTACCAAGGTTTTCGGTGGTTTCCCTTGGTGTTAAGACAAATGTCGGAGTGGTCCCCTAGAGTCCATCAGTAAAATATAATGCCCAACAATTTTCAAAATTCTAAAATATTCAATAGATCAGCTAAATCCGAAAAGAGCCGTTTCTGATTGGAGTGACGACTTACCCTACCGCTCTTGCCCCTTTAGGGGCTGTCGGCGGTGGCGGTCTTCCAGTTGGCGGCTTGGAGTATCGGCGAAACAACTACTCGTAGATCATCAGCTTCGACCAGCGTCACCAAGGCTTGTCAATGTCCGACCACTGGATCTTTGTCTCCCGATCTGCGGCTGGTTACGGTCGGCACTAGGATTACGCTCGCTATCTACACCTACGATACACCAAAGTGCTAAAGAGGGTTAATAAATCCCTAAAGTAGCCGGAAGTATGGTTCATGGACCATACGGTTCCTTTCTCGGCCGCCGAGGATGCATCCAGGAAACTGGATTCATCATTGGCCGGCACGGGGAAGGGATACGTTTTGAAAAGTGATCTATTTCCACCACATAGTCTAGTTTTGCCAATTTAAGGTTAACAGCATTAAATTGGAAGACTGATAAATCGTATCAAGAATTATGTGTCATGACCGTTTCGTAGAAATTTTCCAAGTATTTCTTCTTTTTAGTTTAACCTCTCACCTTGTAGGTAGTTTTACGTGCCACGCGTCACCCGGGCCTTACAGAGGCACGACCTGTCGTTAGGGGGATCTTAACTATGGATCACACACACTTTTTTGACCACTCAAGGACATGGAGGGCCTCCCCGAATGATTGATCAGTTCAATTCAAGGCATCCTCCAAGACAACACAACATTAAGACGAGAAACACCATTCACACGCATTCATACTAAATATGGCGAATATGATAATGATGATTATGATGGCCAGATGATGTTCGGGGACCGTTTGGGCCTTAGAGTTTCCTGACATTTGTCTTACAGGTGAGGAAAACCCTCCGAAAAAAAAACTCACCTAGGAAACTTGTCCCGACCGGGATCAAACCGGGGTCTGCAGAGTGACAAGGCAACATGCTACCTCGAGACCACAGCAGATGGAATTATGGCTGTGAAGATGTTGAGATCAATAGCAGGATACCAAAGTATAATTATAAACCAAAAGGGAGAAGATTGTTGGGAAGACCATTGAAGAGATGGAAGGACCAATTCGACCTACAATGAGATCGGGACAGGCCATTGGGCTTAATCCGTGTTGTTGTTGATGATGATGATTTTTCTGTCAAGAAGAATAGTGAATAAAGGTAAAACTATGATAAATTTTAGTATCCATCCATCCACCCATAGTAATTCTGCCCGAGGCCAGGTCTTTCATTGCAATCATAGCATTTTCATGCTATGCTTTGCAGCTTTAGTAGGGAATTATAGGTGTGGTAGCTTTCCGTTGCTTTCCACATCGGTGTGAAAGATGATTATTATAATGATAAGAACGATTATGATGGCCGGATGATTTTCGGGGACCGTTGGGCCCTAAGCTTCCTGACATTTGTCTTACAAGTGAGGAAAAACCCGGAAAAAAACTCACACAGGAGTCTGTCCCGACCGCGAATCGAATCCGGGCCCGCTGCGTGATAAGGCAGCACGCTACCTCGAGACCACAGCGGTGGACAATTTTAGTCTAATAAAGCAATTATTTTAATTCGTATAAATATAAATAATTCAAAATCTATTAAAGAAAAAAAAAACTTATTCAAAAGGCCTGCGAATAAGCCGAAAGATAAATAAAAACTTTTAAACTACTTTTTTTTTCTGTAAAGTTAATGTCATATTTTACTTATTATTTTTTGCGCGATAGTGGTGTTTTCGTCGTACTTGCCAGCAATGGCAACCATTACTGTAAGTTCAACTTCCTACACTTCGGGGTTGCCAACCTAAATAACTATACTGTAATATTACATTTATACCCATGTGCGGGAAGTAAAATCACTGCCCTCTATGTATGCTATGTACAATGTATATACAGAAAATATCCAAAATGTAGTGTTAATATACATTATACGAAACAAAACACTGCATTTTAAATAAACTAAACTTTATTTGAAACAATATATAAAACAATAAATACGTACTTGCGGCCATGATATCAATAATTGTTTTCAAGGCCTCCTGTTTTTTCGACTAATAAACATTGCCCACACTGTTAACGTTAGTCAATTGTTTATAATGAACGCAAATATTTCCAACAAAGATGTTATTATTTTACTATTATTTATTATTTTGAAAACACCATCGCGCAAAAAATTATGTACAACCCACGTTTGTGAAGTGTTTTACAGAATCTCGGAAATTAAAAACCTCGCTATCGCTCGGTTTTTAAACATTTTTCCTCGATTCTGTAAAAACCACTTCCCAACCTCGCATCGTAATATACTAGGCCTATTACATATTGTTACAGGTGGTGTTGTTTCTCTGCTCCGAATTTCCATTTCCTTATGTGGAAAAGCAGTTATTTTCTTCCAATCCTTTTCCTTTCATAACCTCTTGAATATAATTCTTCAAAATGTGTTTAAATCGTCCCAATCTCTTTCTCCCTGGTAATATCCATTCTAACAACCATGGCATGCCGAAAGCTACCTTGAAATTTCTCCCAGAGAAGCGTTGCGATGTACTAAAACCGTGTCCAAAAAATGTCTGCCTTTTTAACTGCAAGGCACAGAAATCGAAGCCAGAATCCAGCAATGTCAACCCATCGTATGGTTTTTCCATAATACATTATCGTTTTAATGTGAATCAGGTGTCACATATCTAACATTTGTGATTATGTAGTTCACTGTTATCCATTCACCTACCTGCGCGTCTCTCCTTAGTCCAAACATTTTAAAAGATACCTTGCAATTTTTTTTGCACTTTTCAGCGAATTCCGAAGGAACGTAGATACTGAGGTTGTTTTCATTAAAAAAATAATTTCTTAAAAACGTTTTTGAATTTTTTTACAAGTTTGACGTTTCTAAAACTAACAGAAAAATTGAAAAAAAAAACTCCAAACTTCCTCTTCCAAATACTACCAACTTTAGCCATTTTGGATGCATATAGACGCTTGTTCTGGGGTAAAGGCGGCCGTCACGCAGGGCTGGCAACCCGGCTGACATCAAGTGCCGATTGTCTAGAAATAGTGGGAGCCTTAACCTCCCACTACCCCAAAGGCCTCCTGAGGCCTGTAGTGGGAATACTTTACTTTTGAAATGATAATTTTTTTTGCGCGATAGTGCGTTTTGTTGCAGCAATGGCGACCATGATTGAAAGTTCAACTTCCTACATTTCGGGGTTGCCAACCTAAATAACTATACTGTTTACATATTAAAAATCACGTGTAGGAAGTAAAACCACTGCCCTCTATGTATACTACGTACAATGTATATACAAAAATATATCCAAAAGTTAGTGTTAATATAGGCATCCATTATACGAAACAAATCACTTCATTTTAAATGAACTGAACTTTATTTGAAACAATCCATCCATCCATAGTAATTCAGCCCGAAGGCAGGTCCTTCACTGCACATAGCATTTGCATGCTATGCTTGCAGCATTATTAGGGAATTGTAGGTGTGGTAGCTTACCGTTGCTTTCCACACCGATGAAGGATGATGATAATGATAAGGATGATGATGATGATGATGATGATGATGGCCATATGATTTCGGGGACCATTTGGGCCTTAAGTTTTCCTGACATTTGTCTTACAGGTGAGGAAAAACCCCGATAAAAACCTCACCCAGAAAAACTGCCCCGACCGGGGATCGAACCCGAGCCCGCTGCGTGACAAGGCAGCAACGCTACCTCGAGACCACAGCGGTGGACATTTGAAACCATATAAAAACAATAAATACGTGCTTGCCGCTATCTTATAACTGTAGTTTCAACTAATAAACATTGCCCACACTGTTAACGTTAGTCAGTTGTTTATAATGAACGCAAATATTTCCAACAAAGATGTTATTATTTTACTATTATTTATTATTTTGAAAAATACCATCGCGCAAAATGAAGTGTTTTACAGAAGCTCGGAAATTAAAAACCTCACTATCGCTCGGTTTTTTAACATTTTCCTCACTACTGTAAAAACCACTTCCCAACCTCGCATCGTAATGTACTGTTATTACACGCGGAACACAGTGTGGAGTGAAGTGTGGAAGTTACGACTACTCTAGTTGTGTTACAATTTCTTTGATACAAAAACAGAAGGTGGAACGCGAATTTTCCCTCTGGCACTAATTTGCTACAACACCGACCTCTAAAAGAATCTCTTTGCCTCGAGTCAATAAAAACACAAATTGACAATCTTCAAGTTATAAAACAAGACCTCAGTGTACTAATTTCTCCGCATTACTCATCATCACTTCTCTCTTTGATAACAATTCGTTTCGTTTAAAATTTCAAAATGATGTTTTTTTTATGTCCACGATACATTTTTTAATTCTAATTTTTTTTTAATTTAATTAATATTTTTTGACTTTTTATTCAAATCAAAGTATAGTTGCGCTTGCAACTAAACCCGTGAGGAATTGGACCTCTGAAATGAGATGCCTTCGGAGGACTGCAGGATACACGTTACTAGATTACAAAAAAAAAATGAAGACATCTTAGAAGAATTACTCATGGAACCTTTAGAAAATACAATTTCTGATAAGTCAAGACGAATGCAACATGTTCATCGAATGGAAGATCACAGGATACCAAACAAATTTTAAGCTATCAGCTTGCAGGAAGAAGACCAGGACGTCCACTCAAAAGACTTTTGGATGGTGTCTCTCTTGAGGCCGAAACAGGTCAACAAATAGCCTAAATTCGTGAATGTACTATGATGATGATAACATTTTAGACACAAGATGTAACTAGTAAAGGTACAGAAATTTTTTAATGATAGGGATTCTGCTATTAATAACACTGGTCAACATGATTTTTGTCTCATGAGTACCAATAGTTGTTTTTAATGCAGTTTTTTATCATGTTTTCAAATACGTATTCGGAATTTTTCCATCACCAACAATTTTTTTTAATTTCAATTTCAATTAATGGATTTAAGTACATATTTTTTAGTAAACTTTTTTCGTCCATTTGTCCTTTTTAAAATAAAACGGGGAACACTTCCATCAGGAGATTTCGGCTATGGAAAAGAGATATCAAAGCAAATGGAATCCTAATGTGCTGGCCGATTATTGTTGGATCATCAAGAGGGATGCTCCACAGGCGAAATATAGCAAAAATCGTCATTTCTTACTTTCTAGGTGAGTCCGAATGTTCGAATATTGTGTAGTTACGAATGTAGAAAATATTAAAGTGTTTGAAACTATAAATTCCTGTCTCTCGGAAACCTTGCGTGATGGAAAAAAAGCCGATATCATATTTGAATTTAGGAGAAAAAATACTATCAGAATCACATAGTTTTCTTTCTGAGACAAAAAAAAAAAGTTTATTTTTTGTCGCTCAGTGTAATAAGTAAAGATGAATGCAACATGTTCATCGAATGAAAGATCACAAGATGCCCAAACAAATGTTAAGTTACCAGCCTGCAGGAAGAAGAAGACCAGGACGCCCACTCAAAAGACTTTTGAATGGTGTTTCTATTGAGGCCGAAACAGCTCAACAAATAGCCTAAATTCGTGAATGTACTATGATGATAATATTTTAGACACAATATGTAACTAGTAAACGTACAGAAAATTTTAATGACAGGGATTCTGCTATTAATAGTTGAAAAAGGTTGTAACCCTAATTTTTCCCCAAGTTGAATTTTGCATGGAAAAGAGGTTGTTAATAGTATTGTTTAAACCAATGTCCAGGTTTTTTTTTTTTTGGTACAATTATCAATTGCCTTCTTGCTTCCCAATGCATCTGTCCATTTGTGCCATTCAAAAATGTCTGGAGTGCATTACATTTTCTCAGGTGTTCAGAGTTCATGGCAGTGTTGTTGTTACAAAGCATGCAGTTTGGTGGTTTAATTATATGCGTGTGGTAGGCCTATAGGTGTTCTGCGAGACAATCATGGCCTGTCATCAGCTGGAAAGCTCCACTGTTTATCTTCTAGATGACTATGCATATGTACGGTGTGAATCATAAATATGGCTATACGTTTGATCGTGTTGTGTGATGAAAATATTATAATTATAGGAAACATGAAATTACCGTTGGAAAGGCAATTATTCAAATTACAACAATGGAATAAAACAAAACAGTGTATACCTTACGTCATTAGCCAAAATGGCGTTGAATATGCAAGAGCAAATTACAATTGCTGCATGGGCAATAACGTATACTAAATGATCGTTAGGCCGCAAGACGGGCAAGACGTGAGTTTAACGTAGCATTGCTGCCGTCGACTGTGGGGAAGTGGAGAAAACGACTGCTGGAAACGGGAAGGATGCAGAAAATCAAACCTCCTTGAAGGACCTCGCATTAGCACGTATGCCAATTATGCTTGGATGCAAACGGCGAACAGTTTGAAGCAATAAAGTGATTTGCTTAGTGTTGTTGTAAGTGCTTTGTTTTGTTCTATTATTGTAATTTGAAGGATTCCCTTTCCAATGATAACATATTTCCTTTAATAATAATATTTTCGTCACAAAATGCGATCAAACGTATAGCCATATTTATGAATCACCCTGTATTTTGTAGAAGTGAGGCCCATTTTTTTTCCTTCGCTATTTTCTGTAGATAATCAATTTCGTCCTTAAACTTGGATTTAATTATTAGTTTTGTTGAAAGGAAGGATATTTTTTTTAGAAACGCATATTTTCGTTCCTTTCTTCGCCAGAAAACCTGTCTTCTCATTCCCTTTTATACCTATATGAGAAGGAACCACTCGAATGTAATTATTCTACCTGAATCTTTCAAGTACAAAGAAATTAAACGTAGGCACAATTCTGGAAATGCGTGCTATTATGCATTGCAGAGCTCTATGTTGCAGAGACTCTGGATGTCCCAACTCCTTTCAAAAAAAACATTAAACTGAAAATATATAAAACTATTATTCTACCAGATATATTATATGGATGCGAAACATGGACTCTTACTTTAAGGAAGGAAAAGATATTACGAGTATTTGAGAATAAAGTTCTTAGGTAAATTTTAGTCCCGGCGCCGTAGCCGAGCGGGTTTCGGTAGGAAGACCGTGGGTGCAAGAGCGACGGGACTGTCGCTGGTTCCGAGTCTCCATGGGGGAAGAAAATTGTCTCATGGTATTTCGGCCAGTATGGGACCAGGTGCCCGACCCGCATCGTGAGGCAATTGGGTAGCTACAATAAGTAGCGGCTTCCAGGTTGAGGAACCAGCTATAACGGCTGGGGGACTCGACATGCTAACCACATGTCACCCCGATACTTACTGGCTTTTGTTCATCTACCTCTGTGATTGAACACATGTGGATGTGAAGGGCCAGCAGCCGGCTGGTAAAAGGGCAACCGCAGAAAAGTGGAAAGAACCCTCAAAATCGGAAGGTAAAATTTTTGATCCAAGAGAGACGAACAGACTAGGGAATAGAGAAGAATTCATCGCAGTGAACTACATGGTCGTTAAAGCAATCCAGATATTATAAGAACAGTTTAAAAAATCTCGTAATTACAATGGTCAGGTCATGTGACACGAATGGGTAATGGAAGAGGATTATGGAAGTTTCTTGTAGGAAAAGCCAGAAGGTAACTCCCAGTTGGTAGACCCGAATGAAATGATGTGGGAGAATAATATTAACCACGATTTGAGTGAAGTAGATTATTCAGGGAATGTTTGGAAAACATTAGCTCAGGATATGAGCTCCTTCATCTGTCAGTGAAGAAGGTTTTGTACAATGAAAATGTTCTTTCTACATCACATGATGTCACAGGTGCATGTGAAAAACAGCACAGTTCTTTTTCAGTGAATTTCTCTTCGGTTACAGGTTTTTCACTATCACCAGAGAGCGTTTTGCAAATTTAACATATTCTATTGTAGCCAGGATTTTTATTTAATACTTCACTAAGCTTGTCAAATGCGATTTTAGCAAAACTGTGATAGGTATTATTTCTCAAGGCCCATGGGTATTCCCCTCTTACACAGATATATATATATATATATACATATGCACGTTACGCTTATATCCAAATTATTGCAGAGACTTTAATTTTAAAAAAAATATTAATTTAAAATTAATTAATTACAAATAGTTAGCTGAAAGGAAAATTATAATTTTATACCATATTTAGGAGTAAACTATACATTTATGCATTAAAAATCTAGAAGAAGCATTTCCCCCCGGAATACGCATTTCTATGCATTTTCGAATACCGTTCAAATTGTCTGTGAAGGAACCACCTAACATCTATATCATTTCCGCATACTTTTTAAAGCATAAAACAAAACATGCATTTCGCATACAAATCCGGGCTTTAATAATCACTTTCTTTCATAGATGAACCATCAATAAATACGTAAAGCCATTCGTCAGTTGGATATAAAGTATGTAGGCCTATTATTTCCAAAGCAAGGCTTTTTAATATTCCGGGGCAAGTTTTTTCCCTTTTTTCACTCGTTCTTGCAATTTTAATGTGTAGTTATTAATTATGCGGAGGTCAAATAGTCCCCCATTCGGTTCTCCGGGCGGGGACTACTTCAGGGAACCCATGCCAAAGGCTCAAACACAGGGACATGTTCCTAGGAACATGGAATGTTAGGACTTTATACAATAGTGGGGCACTAGAGATATTAACGCGGGAACTAGATAAATCGCCCTTAGATATAGTCGCTTTACAAGGAAATTAGGTGGCCAGGAGAAGGTAGTCAGGAATCAGGAAACTTTTGCATTATTCTATGGGGGTGCAGAAAGACCTGCATTTGGAACGGGTTTTTTAGTCAGAAGGAGGATCCTATCCGCTATCCGAGATATTAAGTTTGTTAATGATAGGATATCATACATAATTCTAAAGGGTAAACGACATGATTTTATAATTGTAAATGTACATGCCCCCCACAGAAGATAAAGATGACAAGATCAAGGATGAGTTCTATGAAGAATTAGAATGCTTATTTGATAGCCTTTCACGATATCATATGAAAATTGTCTTAGGAGATTTTAATGCAAAAGTGGGGCGGGAAGATATATTCAAACCAACAATAGGCAAATTCAGTCTTCATGAAGATAGTAACGACAACGGGGTTAGATTAGTCACATTTGCCACATCAAAGAAATCTGATTGTTAAAGAGCACAACATTTCAGCATAAGGATATTCATAAATACACCTGGACGTCCCCAGATGGAGAAACTCGGAACCAGATAGATCATGTATTAGTGGATAAACGCTGGCACAGTAGCATCATTGATATTAGATCAGTTAGAGGGATAGACTGCAATTCGGATCATCATCTGGTCAGAGTGAAAAATCAGACAACGGCTATCGCTTATGAGAGGAACGAATGCTAAAGATGATTCTGTAAAATATGAATTAAAAAACTTGAGAAATGATGAAATGCGGCAAGAATACCAAATCAAAATTGCTAATAGATTTGAAGTACTGGAATCTTCAGATGACAATGTGGCAAATGAAGAAGAACCTGATATAAATAAAGAATGGGAGGCTATAAGAGATACTATTAAATTGTCAGCATCAGAAAGCATTGGTTTGTTTAAAAAAGAGGCAAAACAAGAAATGGTTTGATGAGGAATGTGCCAACATTGTAAAGAAAAGAAAAACTAGCAAAAATTAGATGGGTTACACGAGCCAAATGAGGTAAATTTAGAGCAATTGGGTAGTATTTAGACGGGAAACCACTAAGTTACTAAAGAGTAAAAAGAGGGAATATTTGAGAGAGAAGATTAATGATCTTGAAATGAATGCAAAAAATAGGAACATTAGAGAATTATATCAGGGAATTAGTATAGAGAAGAAAGGGTTTCAGGCTAGAACAAACATAATTCGAAACGAAAATGGGGATATGATTGCAGATTCTAGGAGTATATTAAATAGATGGAAAAGTTACTTTAATCAGCTATTAAATGTACATACAGAACAGGACATTGAGGAGGTTTCAGTTCAGACAGCAAAATGCTAGTCGCAGAGCCAAGTGCATTAGAGGTTGACATGGCGATGAAAAATTGAAGATGTATAAAGCATTCAGGTTCAGATGAGATCCCAGCAGAACTCATAAAATCAGGAGGAGAAAAATTGATAGACAAAATACGCTGGTTGCTTAGTATGATTTGGGAAAAAGAAGCTCTTCCAGATGAATGGAAGGAATCAATTATCGTACCAATTTATAAGAAAGGAGATAAAACTGATTGCAACACACTACAGGGGCATCTCATTACTTTCAACTTCATACAAAATTCTTACAAATATATTAGTAAGCAGACTTACTCCCTACATTGATGACATTCTAGGAGATCATCAATGTGCATTTAGAAGAAACAGGTCTACAACAGATCAGATTTTTAGTATAAGACAGATTTTAGAAAAGAAATGGGAATATAATGGCACTGTACATCAACTATATGTAGACTTCAAAAAAGCATATGATTCAATTAAGAGGGAGAAGTTATATAGTATCCTGCTGGAGTTCGGAATTCCTAAAAAGTTAGTTAGACTTATACGAATGTGTCTAAATGGCTCAAATTAGTAGGGTGCGTGTAGGCAAACAGTTTTCAGACACTTTTGAAATCCAGAATGGGTTGAAGCAAGGAGATGCACTACTCCTCTTACTATTTAATTTTGTACTAGAGCATGCCATTAAATCTTTAGAGAATGAGGAAGGCTTACAACTGAATGGTATTAATAAGCTGTTAGTTTATGCTGATGATGTAGTACTATTGGCCGATAGCGAGGAGATACTAAAGGCCAACACGCACACACTATTGAGTAACACTAAGAAATTAGGACTGGAAGTAAATATCAGTAAAAAACTAAATATATGGTCACAGGTAGAAATTCAGTATATAATGGAAATGGACAGCTAATGACAAATGAGGGAAATTTTGAGGAAGTGGCTGAATTCAAATACCTAGGAACAATAATCACAAATAGGAATGAGACCGCACAAAGAAATTAAACATAGGCTCAATTCTGGAAATGCATGCTATTATGCATTGCAGAGACTTTTGATGTCCAACTCCTTTCAAAAAACGTTAAGCTGAAAATATATAAAACTATTATTCTGCCAGTTATATTATATGGGTGCGAAACATGGACTCTTACTTTAAGGGAGGAAAGGAGATTACGAGTATTTGAGAATAAAGTTCTTAGGAAAATTTTTGGACCAAAGAGAGATGAACAGACAGGTGAATGGAGAAGACTACATAACAATGAACTACATGGTCTTTATAGGAAGCCAGATATAATAAGAACAGTTAAGTCTCGTAGACTGCGATGGGCAGGACATGTTGCACGTATGGGGAATGAAAGACGTGCATGGAAGCTTCTTGTAGGAAAGCCAGAGGGAAAACGCCCAGTTGGTAGACCAAGAATGAGGTGGGAGAACAACATTAACTTTGATTTGAGGGAAGTAGATTATACAGGGAATGATTGGAAAACATTAGCTCAGGATAGGGATGTATGGAGAGCTTATGTCCGCGCGGCCATGAACCTACGGGTTCGATAGTGCCAGTGAGTAAGTAAGTAAGTAAGTTATTAATTATGCGTGGCACAAATTTCCGTGTAAAAATCAACTTTAAAAAAAAAAGGTTACAATCTCGTTCTGAGGTTTATTCAATTCGATTACAATTAACAGCTTCAAGCGAGTTGGTTCAGACGTTAGAATTTGAGACTCGTATACTGGAGATCCCAGGTATAAACTCTGGACCAGTCTAACCTGATAGGGGTTTTCCTGGTTTTCCTCAGTAATCAAGGCAAATGTAGGGTTGGAACCTCATTATCAGAGCCCATTTCAAATAATCGCCCATTCCTAACATAGGCCTAATTAATTTAAATTGGCGAATTTGTTCAGAAAACACAATAAATAAACGCAGCCTACTAGATACACGTAGAGATCTTATAAACGAAACATTAGGCCTAGATGTTTAAAGCAAATTTAATTAGAATGAAATTTTAAAAAAGTCCGTCACGCAGGAGCTGCAAAAAAACCAAATAAATTCCTCAGCAAGTCAAATTTGAGAATTTTATTACAGAGCGTTAGGGTAGAAAAATTGCGTGTTGAGTTTCAAAGACTTGCGTTTGATAATTACATCGTATATAGCCTATAAAGTGTTGCTGCGAGAAAAAAAATTGAGACCACTAGAGCGTTAATAATGCTCCCAACTACTAATGGTCCGATTTTGATGATATAAACTTGATCTTCTTTCTTATTCAAATGTCACATGCTGAGTTTTGTGGCGAATAAAAGGCAGCAGCTAGAACGATTTTTAAATTTCGGCTTTTAGCTAAACCCGTACTCCTAATGGTCCGATTTAGCTGATATGTTTTCCGGAATACTTTTATTATTTTATTTCAATGGCATATATCGAGTTTCGTTAAAGAAAAAGTGCTGTGGCTATATTGTTAATAGATATAGGCCTGTGGGATAATGGTAAGTGGAGGAAGAATAATTTTTTAGACATATGAATACAGATCAATATAGAAGCATAGCAGCTTATATTGGTATACTATTTTTTTAACATATTGCACCCGATGTGACCAAACTAAAGTTTGTTGTTCAATCCCACCAGGTAGCCTTACGACATTTCTGGCATTCTCTTCTCACATTTGCAAAATTTTAACCCATTTCAGTGGTTGGGAAGCCTTAAATCTAAGCTTATCCTAAACTCCACATCATAAGCGCCCATAAGAATAATTCCCTTTAAGGAGAAATTCTTGTGGTCTGCGCGGGAATCGAATCCGAGAAGCTCTGACCACAAGACCATGAGGATGGTCAAAATTTCTAATAGCATTTCCTTAAATGTTACGTTAAAAATAAAAATAATAAATTGTAGCATATTTTTAGAACTAATATTAACGTTTAAAAATATTCGGAAAGTCATTGTTGCTCTGACTTTTTAATTTTATATGATTTTAGTTTGTTAGACTGCTGTAAAAACATTAACCTCTGTTTATATTAAAGTAGGAGGCACGGTTATTTTAGAGGGACTATTTAACTCATGCCCCAAATGGGAGTCAATGACCAATCACATTTCAATGAATCTTGATTTACAATCAATTACAGTTGTTCTTCACCTCGATTTTATCAGTTTAATTTATCATGTATTAAAATCAAGCTCCTCCTTTTTAACATTCTGAATAGGTCAGCATTATTCTTCAGTACTGACACTCAAGTAATACGGCTACCAATGTATATATAGTGCACGCATGTAAACAGATACTGCATGCGGATATAATAGAAAAACATTCGTATAATTGATTATACCACAAAAAAAAACCACTGTTTGCACTTTCTAACGTATTATTTCCCAGATATTGAACATTCCAGAAATATATAATTGACGTATTTACATCATAGGACATCATAAATTAATTAATAACCTATAATGATAGTTATAATATACAGTTTAATGTGTTTCATTTTTTTTCTCCACAAGGGGTACATTCTTACAATATTGCGATCGTATTATTTGGCAATAAATAATATGATCTGGTTGCAGTGGATGAATAAATGAAACATAACAAACGTTTCTAATTTGTTTTCAAGCATCGCCGTTTACGTTAAATATATATTCTTGTAAGCCCATGTTTCGCTTGACAGAGATTTAGGCGCTCTCCCCCTATAGGGAAGAATTTGAACCATACTAATTTAGTTACACTTGTTTTCGTATAGATGCCATTTGAATGGCCCGTGGTCAGTGTTCCGCCTCATACTGACATCTAGGAAACCAAGGTAATACTAGGACGGGAAAATTCGGTAAATTTTGCTTAGAGGCCTTTTCATTCAGGCTTAAGGATCTTTTACGTGCCTGAAAATCTTCAGACTCGGGACCCACGGCTTAAAAGTCCCTCCCGGAGGACTTGATCCTTGGATTTTTCCACCCTAAAAATATATAAATATTTTAAAATAACTATATTTAAATAATGATTTGTGAGTAAACAGCTTAATTTTATTCGTTAAATAGTCCTAACAAATGCCACTCTTGATTTCCAAATTCACTAGATAAATTGGAAGTCGTGGCATTACTTATGATAAGACGGCAAGAGGAACTTAAAATACATGTTATAAATTTATTTAATTGTTTTTACTTTACTTGTAGTTTGCAATCTATTTCTGAAATTAGCAGGATACAAAGTGACTTTTACCTGGCATAATATCGACAAGTATGCTGTAAAGAGCCTTCTATTCTGTTGCGAATCTTTGTAAGGATACGATTCATGGAACTGAAAGATCGTTGGACTAATGCAATTAAAATTGGAATGCATGGTATAAGTTCTGCCAGTTTTCTTTGAAGAACACAGATTTCTCAACTTATATTTATATATTTAATCTTTGTTACAGGATATGTTGAAACAGAAGTTCTTGTACCACTATGCATTTCTTGCGTCCTCGACACAACGCAAAAATAATGATACCGTGCATGCAAATTAAACAAATACATCAATATAGTTTTAGGCAAAGTTAAATATATTTATATTCCAATACAATTCTCAATAGGAATCGTTATACAATCGTTATTTATGTATAATCTCTCTCTTTTTTTTTTTGTGGAGTTTGAGTATTTTCTTCAAATCGAAAACATTTGTTAGCTACATTATTAAGATTAGAATTTATTGTACTTTCACTTTACCTTGTTCTATACTTTTATTTAGTTTTTTTTATTTATGAATTAAAAGTTTATACTCCACCCATAGTAATTCTGCCCGAAGGCAGGTCCTTCACTGCAATCATAGCATTTTCATGCTATGCTTGCAGCTTTACTAGGGAATTGTGTAGGTGTGGTAGCTTCCCGTTGCTTTCCACACCGGTGAAGGATGATGATGATAATGGTAAGGATGATAATGATAAGGATGATGGCCATATGATTTCGGGGACCGTTTGGGCCTTAAAGTTTTCCTGACATTTGTCTTACAGGTGAGGAAAAATCCCGATAAAAACCTCACCCAGAAAAAACTGCCCCGACCGGGGATCGAACCCGGGCCCGCTGCGTGACAAGGCAGCACGCTACCTCGAGACCACAGCGGTGGACTCAAGTTTATACTGGAGTAGTAATAATTACGGTCTAAGATAAAATGTAAGTTTTATGTATAGGACGAACTGAACTAATTTCGTGACACGGATAATTTCATTATATTTTTTTCTTTTGTTTGTAATGGCATTGTATTGGCAAGAAAAACATTTTTTTTCTGTTTCATAGATGGCAGAATGTCTACTTTCTTGTTGTGTTTTCATATTTTTTGATAACATCGCTCCTTGGGTGTATTTTGATAAAATTTGAAGAGGAAGTGTTTTCATTCATGTTAGTAGTTGTTAGATTTAATACTTGTCTGTGTTTGAAGACCATTTTTGAGTAGATATTCTTCGGCACTAAAGGTGAACGGATACAATGTGATCTGTGGTGCAATGAAAAGTGTTAAGGGTTGACTCTTTATAAGTGGTATTTTAGGTGATTGGTTGTAACATAGATACTGATTAGAAAGTCATCATCATCATCATCATCACTCCAGAAATTAGGCAATTGCCCGTTCCGACTTCATAATGCATCAGCCCAACGTCTTCTAGGTCTTCCAACATCACGTCTTCCTCTTGCTTGATAATTTCTTGCTAACAATGGATATCTCTCCTTACTCATCCCATCCATGTGATCAATCCATTTTTTTCTGTAATTCGTGACTTTATACAATAAAGACTGTACTTTCAATTCTTTTCTTATATCCTCATTTCTTATTCTATCAAGTCTTGTACATCATTTTACTTGTCTTAGGAACCTCATCACCGCCGTCTGTATTCTATCCTTCTGTCTTTTCACTGAAGCCCAAGTTTCACATCCATACAATATTGTGGGAACCGCCATAACATTATACATTTTTATCTTAGAAAGTGTACCACGAATTTATTCTAATACTATTACGAAATTCAAAACTCCAGAAAAAATAGATATATAATTTATGTCATATTGGTAATAAAATAAAACACACATTCGACAACTCAGCATATATATATATATTTCATAACCGCTGTGCTGTGGTCTCGAGGTAGCGTGCTGCCTTGTCACGCAGTGGGCCAGTGTTCGATCCCCGGTCGGGACAAGTTTCCTGGGTGAGGGTTTTTCGGGGTTTTTTCTCACCTGTAAGATAAATGTTAGGAAACTTTAAGGCCCAAACGGTCCCCGAACATCATCTGGCTATCATTATCACCAATATCATATTCGCCTAATTAGCTTAAGTTTAATTTAAGGCCTCTCCTGGCGCATCATTATCATCATCAACTCACATATCATCGGGGCATCGTAACCCCGTCTTCCAGGCGCCCCAACCTTAGGAGTGGGTTACAAGTACGCCATGCCAGGAGAGAACACCAGGAATGTCGAAATGACAAACTGAGTCATTTTCAAAAAAAAAATATATATATACATATCCTTAACTTTAACATTCCTAAGACTCTAACCAAAATTTTTCATAATAGGCCTATTAAGATATAATACTTACTCACTGGCACTATCGAACCCATAGGTTCATGGTCGTGCGAACATAAGCTCGCCATACATCCCTATCCTGAGCCAATTCTTTCCAATCATTCCCTGTATAATCTACTTCCCTCAAATCATAGTTAATGTTATTCTCCCACCTCATTCTTGGTCTACCAACTGGGTGTTTTCCCTCTGGCTTTCCTACAAGAAGCTTCCATGCAAGTCTTTCATTCCCCATGCGTGCAACATGTCCTGCCCATCGCAGTCTACGAGACTTAACTGTTCTTATTATATCTGGCTTCCTATAAAGACCATGTAGGCCTAGTTCATAGTTAAGTAGTCTTTTCCATTCACCTGTCTGTTCATCTCTCTTTGGTCCAAAAATTTTCCTAAGTACTTTATTCTCAAATACTTGTAATCTATTAAGATGTCCATCCATCCATAGTAATTCTGCCCGAAGGCAGGTCCTTCACTGCAATCATAGCATTTGAATGCTATGCTTGCAGCTTTACTAGGGAATTGTGTAGGTGTGGTAGCTTCCCGTTACTTTCCACACCGGTGAAGGATGATGATGATGATGATGATGGCCATATGATTTCGGGGACCGTTTGGGCCTTGAAGTTTTCCTGACATTTGTCTTACAGGAGAGGAAAAACCCCGATAAAAACCTCACCCAGAAAAACTGCCCCGACCGGGGATCAAACCCGGGCCCGCTGGGTGACAAGGCAGCACGCTACCTCGAGACCACAGCGGTGGACTATTAAGACATAATAGTCTAAAATTTTAGTATCACGAAATTGGTCTAGTTTACTATTCATATTTGGGGGATGAGTTTGTTTTAGTTGTGAATTTACGGTAAATTAATTTTCAGTGAGACTGAGAATCATTTGTGTTTGTGTTCACATTAGACATATGTAAATTTGGCAATCTCATCTTGTGTAAATTACAAATGTTAGCATATGAAATTGCTATGTTTAAGTGCGCATGGTTCCTACTCTACGTACAACTAGTTATTAAGCTGATGGCATGCTAATTACATAGGTAAAGACCCGGAGAATTGAATAAACTTTACTCCGACTGATGGGTTCTCATTATTTGCTTCTTTAAAAATAAAGGTCTTTGTATCTTGCTAACGTCGTCCGTTTTTCCAACTTCGCTTTTTCTGTTAAAATTAAATATAACGAGAATTTAGATTTAACAAAACTTACTAAATTCACAATTAATTAGAAATACAGAGTTAAATATTGTGGAACAAGCGCTTCAAAACTATTTTATCATAAGTAATGCCACGAGTGATTTCCAATTTATCTAGAGGATTTGGAAATCAAGAGTGGCATTTATTAGGACATATTTAACGAATAAATTAAGCTGTTTACTCACAAATCATTATTTAACTATAGTTATTTAAAAATATTTATATATTTAACGTAAACGGCGATGTTTGAAAACAAATTAGAAACGTTTGTTATGCTTCATTTGTTCATCACTGCGACCAGAATCATATTTATTGCCAAATAGAATCGCAATATTGTAAGAATGCACCCTAGCGGAGAAAAAATTAAACACATCATTACAGGTTATTAATTAATTTCTGATGTCCTATGATGTAAACATGTCAATTATATTTTTCTGGAACGTAAATACCTGGGAAATAATACGTTTAAGAAAGTGCAAACAGTGGTTTCTTTTTTTATGGTATAATCAATAGCTACCAATGTTTTTCTATTATATCTCGCAAGCAGAATTTGGTTACATTCGTGCACTATATATACAATCTGGGAGCCATTTGATAAAATGAAGGCGATAAAATGAAAGTTATAAAATCGAGATGAATAAGACTGTGATTGGTTGTAAATCAAAATTCATTACTGCCATTTGGGGCATGATTTAAATAGTCTATAGGAATGAATGCAGTTAATTAATTTATGAAAATTCTTTACGATTCTTAATATTTAGATTGAGGAAACGTAAATTTTGGTAAAATGTGACAATAGTATAAGACCTAAATTTTAAAAAATATATATATTTAATTTGTTAATAGAACATCGCTTACTTACTTACTCACTGGCACTATCGAACCCGTAGGTTCATAGCCGCACGGACACAAGCTCTCCATACATCCCTATCCCGAGCTAATGCTTTCCAATCATTCCCTGTATAATCTACTTCCCTCAAATCATAGTTAATGTTATTCTCCCACCTCATTCTTGGTCTACCAACTGGGCGTTTTCCCTCTGGCTTTCCTACAAGAAGCTTCCATGCAAGTCTTTCATTCCCCATACGTGCAACATGTCCTGCCCATCGCAGTCTACGAGACTTAACTGTTCTTATTATATTCGGCTTCCTATAAAGACCATGTAGTTCACTGTTATGTAGCCTTCTCCATTCACCTGTCTGTTCGTCTATCTTTGGTCCAAAAATTTTCCTAAGTACTTTATTCTCAAATACTTGTAATCTCCTTTCCTCTCTTAAAGTAAGAGTCCATGTTTCGCACCCATATAAGGTATAACTGGTAGAATAATAGTTTTATATATTTTCAGTTTAACGTTTTTTGAAAGGAGTTGGGACATCAAGAGTCTCTGCAATGCATAATAGCATGCATTTCCAGAATTGAGCCTATGTTTAATTTCTTTGTGCATCTCATTCCTATTTGTGATCATTGTTCCTAGGTATTTGAATTCAGCCACTTCCTCAAAATTTCCCTCATTTGTCATTAGCTGTCCATTTCCATTATATACTGAATTTCTACGTGTGACCATATATTTAGTTTGTCGCTAGAGAGGTAAATATGTTTGATTGAATGAGATAAATTTGTTCCGTCTACTCATTTTTCGTAAAATGTAAACATTTGGAACATTTGAGATTACAGTAGGGTAAAATTAGGCAATTCCGTGATGTAGATATTTTAGTTAAAGTTAATTCTGCTTGATTGTCCGTCGCTGTGGTCTCGTGGTAGCGTGCTGCCTTGTCACGCAGCAGGCCCGGTCGGGACAAGTTTCCTAGGTGAGGTTTTTTCGGGGGTTTCCCTCACTTGTAAGGCAAATGTCAGGAAACTTTCAGGCCAAACGGTCCTCGAACATCATATGGCCATCATAAACATCTTCATTCATATTCACCTTAGATTAAGTTTAGGATTAAGGCATTTTCTGGCGCACCATTATAATTATCATCACCCATCATATCATCGGGGAGCCGTAACCCCGCCTTCCAGGCGCCCTAACCTCAGAAATGGGTTATAATTACGCCAATGCCAGTAGAGAATACCACATATGTCGAAATGACAACCTGGAGCATTAAATAAAAAATCTGATTGATTTGGGAGAATAATATTAACCATGATTTGAGGGAAATAGATTACAGAGGATGATTGGAAAACTTAGCTCATGATAGGGATTTACGAAGAGCTTATGTTCGCGCGACCATGAACCTACGGGTTCGATTGTGTCAGTGAATTGGTTATTAATTCTGATTAGTAGTCACGATATTATCATGCAAGGTACAACACTGAGTTCGTTCCTTGAAGAAAGAACCTATAATATTTTATTTCGCATCATAACACGGTGATTTTCTTTTCAAATTAAGTCGGACTGTCACTAAGGAATATTTTAAATATAAAGAAATGACCTATATCGAAAATACCAACCTTTACTCTATACATCAATAAATGGGCCCAAATTGGTATAGAACCTGTGATCTTAAGAATTCCTTCTGCTAAATTTCTGTATCAAACTTTCACAAGTATAGATTTACTAATTTTCTATAGATAATCTGATGAGTGTCATGACAATGTGGTCACACGTAGAAATTCAGTATATAGTGGAAATGGACAGCTAATGACAAATGAGGGAAATTTTGAGGAAGTGGCTGAATTCAAATACCTAGGAACAATAATCACAAATAGGAATGAGATGCACAAAGAAATTAAACATAGGCTCAATTCTGGAAATGCATGCTATTATGCATTGCAGAGACTCTTGATGTCCCACCTCCTTTCAAAAAACGTTAAGCTGAAAATATATAAAACTATTATTCTACCAGTTATATTATATGGATGCGAAACATGGACTCTTACTTTAAGGGAGGAAAGAGATTACGAGTATTTGAGAATAAAGTACCAAAGAGAGATGAAACAGACAGGTGAATGGAGAAGACTACTTAACTATGAACTACATGGTCTTTATAGGAAGCCAGATATAATAAGAACAGTTAAGTCTCGTAGACTGCGATGGGCAGGACATGTTGCACGTATGGGGAATGAAAGACGTGCATGGAAGCTTCTTGTAGGAAAGCCAGAGGGAAAACGCCCAGTTGGTAGACCAAGAATGAGGTGGGAGAACAACATTAACTATGATTTGAGGGAAGTAGATTATACAGGAATGATTGGAAAGCATTAGCTCAGGATAGGGATGTATGGAGAGCTTATGTCCGTGCGGCCATGAACCTACGGGTTCGATAGCGCCATGAGTAGTAAGTAAGTCATGACAATGTGTTAGTCTGCGAATTTTTCTCACCCTGTAAAAAAAAAAGTGTTAAATCTCGATCAATCAATTGCTACGTCTTTCTATAAAGAAAATTGTTCTTTCCTAGGAAAATACCCAGTTCGCAGTAAAATTATTATTAAAAATAAAATATTAGAACAAACTAACACATTTAACTACCTTGGATACCAAGTTGCATACGAAGAGGAAAAATATTTTAGTAAAAAATTGTAAAATTAACAAAGTAACAGGAATTATAAATAATATTTTCAAGCAACACAGTACAGCAACACACATGAACTAGAATTTATAAAACGTTGGCCAGACCATTATTATGTTACGGCAGTGGGGCCTGGACAATTCGCAGTGTAGATGAATAAAGACTAACTGCGGCAAAAATGAAATTTAAGAGACGTACTGCAGGTTACTCAAGAACAGACCATAAAATGCATTCTGAGATTCTCAAAGAATTACAAACAGTATTAGTCATGGAATATGTACAAAAATATAGAAACAACTGGAAATCTCACGTAAGAAGAATGAACAAGAATACCACGTCAAATCTTAAAATACCAGCCACCATGCAAGAGATCCTTGGGCAGACCCTTCAAACGTTGGATTAAGACCGTAACAGACCCCTAGGTCTATCACATGAAAGGAAGAATAAGAATAAGAAGAAGAAGAAAATTGTTCGCATTCCATTAGGTTCTGAATGTAAATAAATTTCTTTATATGTTTACTTAACTAACTAACTAACTAACTAACTGGCACTATTGAACCTGTACGTTCATGGCCACGCGGACATAAGCTCTCGATACATCACAGTCCTAAGGTAATGTTTTCCAATCATTCCCTGTATAATCTACTTCCCTCAAATCATAGTTAATGTTATTCTCCCACCTCATTCTTGGTCTACCAACTGGGCGTTTTCCCTCTGGTTTTCCTACAGGAAGCTTCCATGCACCTCTTTCATTCGCCATTCATGTTTACTTACAGTTTAAAAATGGAAGTTATCGAAAGAATGACAATGAAACAGTAAAAAGTAACCATTTTAAACAGCTACTCTGTAGAATAAAACTCGTGAATTCACATCATTCCTGTAAAACCTATAACACTGAGCAACAAAAAAGAAACTTTTTTTTTGTCTCAGAAAGAAACATATGTGAACCTGATAGTATTTTTTCTCCTGAATTCAAATATATCGGTTTTTCTCCATCATGCAGGGTTTCCGAGAGAGAGGAACTTTTCATTTCAAACACTTTAATATTTTCTACATCCGTAACTATACAATATTCGAACATTCGGACTCACCAAGAAAATAAGAAATGACGATTTTCTGCTATATTTCGCCTGTGGAGCATCCCTCTTGATGGTCCAACAATAATCGGCCAGCATATTAGGATTCCATTTGTCTTGATATCTCTTTTCCATAGCTGAAACCATTGAGTTAGCTCATTTGGTTTTATTTTACAATGGACAAATTGACGAAAAAAGTTTATTAAAAAATAATTATTTCTTCTTCTTCTTCCTTCCAAGTATTAGGCCAAGGCCTGTTACGATCCAATAGAAAATTTTCCCTCCCCGGGAAATTCTCGTATAAGACTTGAAAGCATAATAATAGTCCCTTCGATTGGTTACTGGCCAATGGAAGGCAAGACCAGTGATGGGGCTGCCATCTTATAGCCTCTGGTCAGGCTTTTCTGGAGAAGAAAAGAAAATAAAGGAAAGAATAAATGGAAGAAAGGAAAGACTCCCTAGCCCTCGGATGCCCTAATAGCGTCGGGGTCGAAAAAAACAAGAGTTTTTTAAATCCATTAATGGAAATTGAAATAAAAAACAGTGGGTGTTGGAGACATTCCGAATACATATTTGAAAACACGATAAAAAAACTGCATTAAGTACTACTATTGGTACTCATGAGGCAATAATCATGTTGACCAGTGTAATAAGAGAGTACATATGTTCGAGTGATTCTTCAATAAGGAAAAATGAGATACGTGATTTTTATTATTATCACCTTGAAATTAATTTGATTTGGTAATCAAGGACTAGTGCATTAGTTTCTGAATAAAAGATTCACAGGTCGAATCCTGTCCACGATCAAATAACATTTCAGATGAAAAAGATTTCGAATACGCGGCACTCTCTTAAGAAGAATTTAATTCATGGGTCGTGTGCCAAATATAGCGTACTGTAGTATGTGTGGCAGGTTACAGAGCTCTCGAATGTGCGAAATGTATCCCGGAAATAGTCTCAAATTACTAATTTCCGCCAGCACTCGTTTCACGTATTCATTCAGAATGTGGTACTGGGGAATAGAAAGAAGACGAACTAAAAAAAAAAAAAAAAAAAAAAAGAAAACGTCACTCATCATTTGTGGTACTTGCCAAAGGATTCCGGATGTTCAAAGGAAAATAAATGAAAATAAAACGTTTAAATGTCGTAATATAATCAGCTTCAAGTTATTGGCAGCGTGTTTTAAACTAGTTTTTATTGTCATAAATAAGAGTTTATGTTGTTGCCCTGCAGAGATGGGCGCCGGGCAACAATTAACTGTATTACATGACCACGTGACATGCGCCGGATGCTCTGCAATAACGACATCTAATTGTTGCGTGTATAACTTTATCATAGTGTGTTTCAATCACGTTCTAATTTGTACTTTCTCCAAACTCATAACTCTAATTATGTAGTTTGCAAACTAAAGGAGTTAAATTATAACTAAATACAGCGGTTTAATTTACAAAATAAACGAAATTAAACATTAATAAATTGCCAATAGCTTAAAAATGGAAGGTTTGCAAGTAGAAGAAAACACATATTGAACAGGCGGCTCCGTGGGACAAGCGATTAGACTCTCACCGCTGGGGTTCCGAGATCGAGTCTCTGTCAATTTTTTTAATAGGAAATGTGCACTCAGTTGAGTATTAGTGATGGGACAGGACACACACCCAGACCCAAGGTGGAGATTTAACATCCCCTACCCCGCCGGGAATCGAACCCGAGTGGACTACGCCACGGCGACGGACGAGTCTCTGTCAATCCATGTGGGTTTCGTGGTGGACGAAACGGAGCTTGGGTAGGTTTTTCTCGGGGTTTATCCCTTTTTCCCCTGCCACAAATTTCATTCCACCATTTCTCCATACTCATCTCCATCCATTTACTTTCATTTCGTCCATACAGTGACGGTGCGTCAGGAGTGGTCGGCCGACACCCTTACAGTTCAAAGACCTCTATAAATATAGGGGCTTCATCTCATCTCATCTCATCCCTCGACCCGACCCTGAGTTGCACACGAGTTGAGGATATTTTACATGTTGAGCAAATATTTATAAAAATGAGTGTCTGTGAGTCTGTATGCTTGCCTGTCTTTTTTAGACTCAAAAAAACTACTTGACCGATTTCAATGGAGGTTTCACCATCATTTAGATAATTTTTCTGGGATAATTAACTTATAACATATAACACATTAGCATAAGTATCATAAGGACGGAGCTAAAGAAAAGTGCATCGGTGCATTAAACAAAGTAGATTTTGGACTCATAAATGGCTTATGCTAAACTATAACAAAATCACCAAATTAATGTACACAGAATTGAATATTTCAAAAGATTCTAAAAAAAGTCCGCGATAGCATAAGTCTATCTTTTAAGGATAACTCACAATAACCATTTTTTTTCTGCTCACTGATGCCAATAAGATCGGGACAAGTAGATTCCCGAATAGCATCAGGTAATCAACACAGGGTATCTAAAAATAATTAGATTAGATTAGATTTATTTAGCCTGATGGAGTTAAGGCCATGTGGCCTTCTCTTCCACTCACCAGCACAAAGATAATTACATCAGAATATAACAATCTCGATTAACCCTAGTATTAAATAGTAAATAAAAATTTGATCAAAAAGATAATATCTATTATATTACGATCTATAATGCAACCAGTTAATGCTAGTTAAAATTAAGACTAAAACTAATAATAAAATGTATACAAGCAAGACATATCAAATTGTCCCTGTCTAATGAAATATAGAAAACTAATTTTACAATTATACAATATTTAAAACAAAACAAATGAAAATATTTGTTATTCTCAATATTATTTTCATAAATAATTGAATTTGTTAATTGTTAAAATAATACTATCAGTGGAGGTGTATAAATTAGTTTGTTATTAAATAATTCTTTAGTTTGTTTTTGAAGGATGTTATAGTTTGACAGTCTCTGACATTTCTTTTTTACTTATTCAACTGAACATGAAAACACATTTAATTTATTTAGGCTTAGCAGTGCACGCCGGTTATTAGCTGGTAGTTAAATATAATCGAAGCTTTAATCTTTTGGTACAAGCAAAAATTACAGTAATATAATGCATGATTAAAAACTATAAAATAGTCAGCTTGTAGGTCCGTCTCCTCAACTTAAGTTGTTTTAAAACTCGGTAGGTCTTTCGGGACTAGTCCCATCATCAGCAGAATGCATTAGGTCCGTTCTTGTTGACCCTTGTTGAAGCACTCAAAAGGGAATCATTCCTGTGGTTGCCCAAGGTCTGGAATTTAGGTTAAGTTTAGTTTAAGAAATCTCCTGACGCTTCATTATCATTTATCACCCATCATATCATCGGAGTAACGTAACCGCCTTCTAGGCGCCCCAAATTCAGAAGTGGGTTACAATTATGTCAATGCCAGGAGAGAATACCAGAAATGTCGAAATGACAACCTGGGGCATTGAATAAAAAATAATAATTTTGAAGTAAAGACCGAAGGAATTAAAATGTATTAAATTGAATCTTGTAACCGGAAAATGAATTAAATACGGATAAATGTTTTTCTTACTATGACTGTAGAACAAAACTGATAAACTCAAAACGTATGAGACACAATTCCATTTTCAAAATCCATGCCACAAGCACATTCTTATGTAATTTCGGTAGACTGATACAATACACGTAAGTTATCAATTGATTTGGCGTTTACTTGATGAAAATCCATTTTTATTTTTAATTAACGCGTAAGTTAGTCTAATTCTTGAAAATTACATTAATAAAACGATTTTCAATTAATTCAAAGGTCGCATGTTCAAATCTAACACAAGTTCATTATTAAGTTTCTAAAACCTAGGATGTCAAAAGTAATTAATTTTCATAATTACAAAAATCGCGATAAAATTATTTTTATTAAAGACAGCTAATGCCCGGCCTGTGCTACTACGCCTAAATAAATGAAATATGATTTTTAAATTTTCGTTTCCATGTAAACTCCTACACCTAATGTTTTTAGAGCAAAATAACAGCTAAACACTCGCCGCACCTGAAAATGTGTACAACAAAGCTATACATTGCAAGGAACCAAACATGGCGGTTTGCTAGAGTCAATTATTTTCGGATTTCGTTCAATTTTGGATGGTATCTTACTTACTTACTCACTGGCACTATCTAACCTGTACGTTCATGGCCGCGCGGACATAAGCTCTCCATACATCCCTATCCTGAGCTAATGTTTTCCAATCTTTCCCTGTATAATCTACTTCCCTCAAATCATAGTTAATGTTATTCTCCTACCTCATTCTTGGTCCACCAACTGGGCGTTTTCCCTCTGGCTTTCCTACAAGAAGCTTTCATGCAAGTCTTTCCTTCCCCATACGTGCAACATGTCCTGCCCATCGCAGTCTACGAGACTTAACTGTTCTTATTATATCTGGCTTCCTATAAAGATCATGTAGTTCATTGTTATGAAGTCTTCTCCATTCACCTGTCTGTTCATCTCTCTTTGGTCCAAAAATTTTCCTAAAAACTTTATTCTCAAAAACTCGTAATCTCATTTCCTCCCTTAAAGTAAGAGTCCATGTTTCGCACCCATTTATAATATAACTGGTAGAATAATAGTTTTATATATTTTCAGTTTGGATGGTATCTACCTCGATTTATTTTAATAGTATGTACTCAGTTTCGCTAGAGCGACTTTTAAATTTTCGTATCAGGTGAACGCCTCTACCTAATCGTTTTACAGCATATTAGATAGCGGCTGATTACTCGGCGTACTTAAAAACATGTATTTACAAATTTTCATGAAGATCGGTTGAGGAGTTTAAAAGTCTACAAGTAACAAACATATGCAGACTCAATTTTTAACTCAGATGTTAAAAAGAGTCACAAAACTTTCCTACTGACAACTATTATGTTAGAATTTTTTAGAAGTTTGGTAGATTTTATAATTTAATAAGGATAGCTTGAGAATTCTAATCATATACAGAACTATAATTACATCCTAAAACGCTAATAGGCATCAAAATTCGGGTCCACAAAAAAGAATACACGGTATTTCATTTTTATTTCTCTTTATATTCGTTATTGATGAACATAATTAACTATAAATCAGTTATTAATTTGCATTATGTTGCTCTATACATGTTTAAAATAATTAATGTTCCCATTAAGTTCCATAGGACAGGAAGACAAGACAAAGAAAACTGTTCTTTGCGCACAATCACTACACATAGAAAATAATAAAAAATGCAATTATTTGAAGCAGCTACAACATCTCGATGTTTTTTTTCTTTCTGTTTTTAAAGACAAGATTAATTAAATCATATTTCATTATACTGCCGGTAGTACTACAAACAGAATCACTCTTAAAGAAATTAAATATCAAATAATTATTCACAACATTTTATAAATTACAATTGCTTTTCGCCACTGAACAGCTAGGTCAGACAGAGAAGAAGAAGAATACGGTAATAAGAAGAAAGATATGAATCCTATGACAATGAACATTTTCTTAATAATGAAGGCAACCACGTATAACAATCTTGATGTTCTGTATTTCCAGAACATCTAAGAATAAACATCAATATTATTTAACGAAATGTAATAATTTATTTTTTCTTTGACATTTACAGAACTCTTAATTGATGTTTTTTTATTGCGGATGAGTCCATGTAGGACTACGTAAAGCACTTAGAGGCGTTTCCTTTGAGCCCAAATTTCTTTCATTCTTTTGCTATGAGCTTGTTTTCTATCATCTGTCCAAGTTCTTCCAGTTTTTTTCTTCGGTTTGTCCTCTTGGTCAACTTGCCACTTATTCACCTTAAATCTAAATATATCTCTGTTTGGCATATCTTCTTTAGTAATTCCTGCCAATTTTAAGTCTATTGTAGGATGTATTTTAGAAATATTTATTTCGAATGAATTATATTTGTATAGGCCTATAAAATCAGCATATAGCATTGTGTAGTATATAACATAAAATATCTTCTCTTTCTTCTTCTTCTTCTTCTTCTTCTTCCTTCCAAGTATTAGGCCAAGGCCTGTTACGATCCTATAGAAAATTTTTCCCTCCAGCGTTTGCGGGAAATTCTCGTATAAGACTTGACAGCATAATAATAGTCCCTTCTATTGGTTGCTGGCCAAAGGAAGGCAAGACCAGTGATGGGGCTGCCATCTTATAGCCTCTGGTCAGGCTTTTCTGGAGAAGAAAAGAAAATAAAGGAAAGAAGAAATGGAAGAAAGGAAAGACTCCCTAGCCCTCGGATGCCCTAATAGCGTCGGAGTCGAAAAAACAAGAGTTAACCAAGAGAGGTTAGATGGTAAAGTTAAAAGAGTGCAAAACACAAGTAAGTGGAAGAAATGTTTTGCTCAGCTTGGGCACCTTGTGGTCGCCATCCACATATCCCCTAGATGAGGACCCCTGAGGGTAACATAAAATATAATTTTAATATATCCAACTCAGAAATAAATTCTGGGCAGAAAAAAATAGTAGAGAAAGTAATATTAACCTCAGATAGCACTTCATAATTCAACTCAAAACACAGTAATTTTCACGGTATGGATATAGGATGTTCTCACAGTCAAACAAGCATAAAAAATATATAATATCCACATCCAGGCAGAACGAATTATAAAAACCTCAGCTAAAACTGTTTCCCACCTTGAGATACTTAAGCTTTTTGCACAAAGCTGTGCAATTATACACGGCATGAACTTGCTTAAATGTACTTAATCACGTACTGCACATCCTCTTCTCAGTGGTTCATTTGAATATATGCATTTAAATTTAATTTAAAATTAGTTTCGCAAAATATTGGACATTAAACTTGGAGCTGTTGTATAGTACAGTCAACCTAGTGTTCATTAATCTGCTTTCTTAGAGTTCAGTTCTCTTTGTTCTCCTCTCTTTATATTCTGACAGCTGACGCCAGCTTTAAAATATTCCTGAGGTAAAATTTCAAACGCGTGTCCAGTCAGTCATGCTTAACAAAATGTAAATGGGAACATGTTATGATATTTAACAGAGTGGATTATACACTCCTGCCTTCATTATTCAACTACAAGACATAAATAACAGTAAAAATAAACATATGTGTGCAAAAACTGTGTAACTCACTAGCATAAAGTTGCAAATTGAAATAAATTAAATAATCTTCTGGAATCTGGGGTGGAATATAAATATTTCTCAATCAAAAAGTGTTAACACTTCTAAAATTAATATTAAAGCACAGTTGAGGTTATGTAAAAATATATTAAATATGAAATTGGTACCTGTAAGTCAGTCGTTCTCAACTAAATTATTAAATAGTTCCAATACGGAGGCCTTTCAAAAACAATGTTTCATCTTCTGCATTTTAATTGGTACTGATGTTGTTTTATAGGTTTACAACGGGTTTATGTCAGTGGGTATGTTTTTATTGAGTAGGTCTGTATTCTTTGCTTCTTTTAGAATCTCTATATAGGCCTATTCATGAATGCTGATTTTGTTGTTATTATACTCCCTTTGTAGTACTGATATAGAGTTATCAATTTTATCGAACTGATGGCCTGTTCTTAGTATGTGTTTGTCTAGTATGTGCCAGTCGGATATTACATGAGACATTGAAGATTGTTGTTGTTCTTCTTCCTCTACGCAAGAAAGCTGGCAGCTTGTGTGTTCATTCACTTCAGGTTTGGGGTATGCTGACGTCCTTCCGTCGTATTTGTGGTCTTCCTAACGGCCTTTTTGTTGAGGTGTCCTCCGTGTCCAGTCACATACTTTTTTCACTAATCTACTGTTCTCCATTCTATCTACGTTATCGGTCCAATTTAGTCTCATGTCACTTATTCTGTTTACAGGTTCAATTTCACATTCTTCTCTTGTAACACAGCTGCGAATTTTCTCTCCCAGCGAATTTATTACGATTTTCCTTAAAACTTTCATTTCTGCTTTTTTTATTAATCTGTAGGCCTACTGTTTTCAGAGTTTCTGTTCGACATTCGCAACCATATGTTAAAACTGGCCTTATGTCAGATTTGTAAATTCTTACTTTTGTATCTATTCTTAAATTTGTATTTTTCTAAACAGTATTGTTAAAAAAAGTAAAGTAGTCCCACTACAGGCCTCGGGAGGCCCTTAGGATAGTAGGAAGTTAAGGCTCCCACTGTATCTAGACAAACAGCACTTCATGTCAGCCGGGTTGTCAGTCCTGCGTGACGGCCGCCTTTACCCCCAGAACAAGCGTTTGGTACTCATTTCCGTTAGAGGCTGAGTCGACTCCAGGGCCATAGTGCCGCCAGAAGATTTGGGTCAGTTTAAAAATCCTGACCCCACCGGGACTTGAACCCTCGACCTTCCGACTTGTAGCGCAGTGCCTTAACCACTACGCTACGGCGTGCCCCAGTATTGTTTAAACATCCCAATATTTTTTTTTTGCATTATTTGCTTGATGGAGGATTTCATCTCTTATTCTGTTGCTGCTATTAATTGTATTCTTAAATATTTGAAGGGGCACGCCGTAGCGTAGTGGTTAAGGTACTGAGCTACAAGCCAGAGGGTCGAGGGTTCAAGTCCCGTTGCGATCAGGATTTTTAAACTGACCCAAACCCTCTGGCGGCACTATGGCCCTGGGGTCGACTCAGCCTCTAACGGAAATGAGTACCAGACGCTTGTTCTGGGGGTAAAGGCGGCCGTCACGCAGGGCTGACGACCCGGCTGACATAAAGTGCCGATTGTCTAGAAAAAGTGGGAGCCTTAACCTCCTACTACCCCAAGGGCCTCCGGGCCTGTTGTGGGATCACTTTACTTTTACTTTTACTTAAATATTTGAATTTCATGACCTGTTCTATAATTTTCCCTTCTATTTCTAATTTAACACGGCGTGGGTCCTTGGATATTTCCATTGGTTTGGCTTTGTTACAGATAAATGCATTATATAGTTTTACAGATCTTATAAACATGATAGGCTGGAAAATAAATCAATAATTAGACCTTAAGGTCTGTTCTGATCTCATGCTATAATTGGTCTGTTCATCTTTTAGTGGGTCTTCCAACATTTCTTCGTTCTAGTGGTTTGTAATGAAGAATCTGTTTTGGAATTCTATTGTTGTCTATTCTATTGATGTGGTCCATCCATTCAAGTCTGTATTGTGTAATTCTATCTAATGGTTTGAATATATTGTATTCACTTCGAATATTTTCATTTCGTTTTCGATCTGTTTTTGTATAGCCAGCCACACTCCTCAGAAACCTCACTTCTGACGTTTCTCTTCTTCGTTCCTGGTTTTTGGTTAAGACCCAGTGTTCCGATCTATATAGTAGTGTTGGAACCGCCATTGTTTAATAAAATGTTAAGGGTTTCCTTTCCAGGTACTTTGAGAATTCTCGATATGTAATCTAAATTATGGTGCAAAATAAATAAACCCTTCAACATTTCAATAAAATCCCCTATTTTATGTTGTAGTAAACAGAATGTTTGAGATAAACACTAGTAAATTTGTTAGAATTTCCCACACATAAACAAGCGCGAACACAAACACACACGCGCGCTGCGCACCCACGCACACGCACCAAACACACAAAATAATTTTATTTGCTACAGCGTATTTTGGTTCAAAAATGTCACATATATTAAATTATAATTTTCTGAAGCACAAAGAATATGAAATATCCAACTTTATTTATGTAAATATTTAAACGTTGATTAGTCCATAATAGCTAGAAGTATTTCCTAAAAAAAAAAGGCATCTTCGTGGCGGAAGCGGTTAGACGCTCACCTCTCACTGCCAGGGCCCCGAGATTGAGTCTCGGTCACTCCATGTGGGTTTCGTGGTGGACGAACCGGAGCTTGGGCAGGTTTTTCTCGGGATTCCTCCCGTTTTCTCCTGCCACAATTTCATTCCACCATGTCTCCATAGGCCTACTCATCTCATTCATTTCATTTTGTTCATCTGTCCCTGTGATGGTGCGTCAGGCGTGGTCGGCTGGTAACTTTGTCATTCACAGACCTCTATATATAGGGGCTCATCCCTCGATCCGACCCTGAGTTGGACACGAGTTGAGGATATTATATTTATTTTATTTCCTAAAAAATAGAGATAAGTTTACTTTTTGTTAAAAAAGTATATAGGTTATCTCATCCATCCACCCATCCATCCATAGTAATTCTGCCCGAGGGCAGATCCTTCACTGCTATGTTTGCAGCTTTACCAGGGAATTGTAGGTGTGGTAGCTCCCGTTGCTTTCCACACCGGTGAAGGATGATGATGATAATAATAAGGGTGAGGATGAAGATGATGGTCATATGATTTCGGGGACCGTTTGGGCCTTAATTTTTTCCTGACATTTGTCTTACAGGTGAGGAAAAACCCCCATAAAAACCTCACCCAGAAAACTGCCCCTACCGGGGATCGAATCCGGGCCCGCTGCGTGACAAGGTAGCACGCTACCTCGAGACCACAGCGGTGCTATAGACCTCGAAATAAATGCTAATGAAAATATCCATATTCTGATAAGAGAGAGGGTCTATTGAATAAATTACCTTAATTTGTTATTTGCAGTAAAAATTATACATTTCTATTTTTACTTGCCTCAAACATCATAATTAGAATAATTCGTGCGCCTTAAAAAAAGACAAATATAATTCGTAACATTTTAAAAATAATTTTGGTGTGAGTTCAACAAACTTATACAATACTATTATGTTAATGTATATGTAAGGTATCACTGGGATGTCAAGAACAGCCGGGCGTGGTTTGTGTGATGGGGCGTGCCCAGGGCATGCGGATGTGGTGCACACAACAATTTTATTTTACATCTGGCAACTTTATTACCTTTTCCTGTACTGTACTCGTGCGCAAAGTCTAAACTCTAGGTTTATTATTATTATTATTATTATTATTATTATTATTATTATTATTATTATTATTATTATTATTATTATTATTATTATAGCAGTCTGTCACCTAAATAATATATGTAAGAAATATAATACGATAATTTCAAATTAAAAACAAATAAGTAATGGCGCTCCATGGAAAGTACCCAGTCAGAACAATAATAGAAATATGAGATAAAATTTTGGAACAGGTTTCACACTTCCAGTATTTGGGCTACGATATAACTTATGAAGAAGAACAAGATATAAATAAGAAAATACAGAAATGTCAACATATTTGCGGAACAATCAGACGAACACTGAGGAACAAAGTAAGAAAGAATACGCAGCTAATATTTTACTCAACGATGGCACTACCAGTGGCGATATATGGAAGTGAGACCTGGGCTCTAAAGGAAAGAGAAAAAAGTAAAATTCAGGCAGCGGAAATGAGATTCCTATGGGCTGTGAAAGGTTGTACAAGAGAAGAACATATTAGAAGTGAGAATATTAGAGAGGAACTAAAAGTACAACCACTTCTTCAACAAATATAACACAAGAACAATTGGATAGAACATCTGCAAAGAATGGCAGAGGATAGGATACCATAGATGGCACTGATGTATAATACTGGAGGACGAAGATCGATAAGTAGACCAAGAAAGCGCTGTGCTGAACAGATATGAGATCGAAACAGGCAAAGACCTAATCCGTGAAGTTGGTGATGATATTATTATCCCCTCACTATGATGGTTGTCCCTTTATATAAAAGCGGGTGCCGCCCGACAATGCTTAACGCGCGGAAATATTTTAGTGGCGATAGTCGGCATCTTTTTATTTAATTATATATAACAGCTTTAAATTCCATGTGGTGGGATAATACTTACTTACTTACTTACTTACTCACTGGCACTATCGAACCCGTAGGTTCATGGCCGCACGGACATAAGCTCTCCATACATCCCTATCCTGAGCTAATGCTTTCCAATCATTCCCTGTATAATCTACTTCCCTCAAATCATAGTTAATGTTGTTCTCCCACCTCATTCTTGGTCTACCAACTGGGCGTTTTCCTTCTGGCTTTCCTACAAGAAGTTTCCATGCACGTCTTTCATTCCCATACGCGCAACATGTCCTGCCCATCGCAGTCTACGGGACTTAACTGTTCTTATTATATCTGGCTTCCTATAAAGACCGTGTAGTTCATTGTTATGTAGTCTTCTCCATTCACCTGTCTGTTCATCTCTCTTTGGTCCAAAAATTTTCCTAAGAACTTTATTCTCAAATACTCGTAATCTCCTTTCCTCCCTTAAAGTAAGAGTCCATGTTTCGCACCCATATAATATAACTGGTAGAATAATAGTTTTATATATTTTCAGCTTAACGTTTTTTGAAAGGAGTTGGGACATCAAGAGACTCTGCAATGCATAATAGCATGCATTTCCAGAATTGAGCCTATGTTTAATTTCTTTGTGCATCTCATTCCTATTTGTGATTATTGTTCCTAGGTATTTGAATTCAGCCAATTCTTCAAAATTTCCCTCATTTGTCATTAGCTGTCCATTTCCATTATATAATGTATTTCTACGTGTGACCATATATTTAGTTTTACTGATATTTACTTCCAGTCCTAATTTCTTAGTGTTACACAATAGTGTGTGCGTGTTGGCCTTTAGTATCTCCTCGCTATCGGCCAGTAGTACTACATCATCAGCATAAACTAACAGCTTATTAATACCATTCAGTTGTAAGCCTTCCTCATTCTCTAAAGATTTAATGGCATGCTCTAGTACAAAATTAAATAGTAGAGGAGATAGTGCATCTCCTTGCTTCAACCCATTCTGGATTTCAAAAGTGTCTGAAAACTGTTTGCCTACACGCACCCTACTCGTTGAGCCATTTAGACACATTCGTATAAGTCTAACTAACTTTTTAGGAATTCCGAACTCCAGCAGGATACTATATAACTTCTCCCTCTTAATTGAATCATATGCTTTTTGGAAGTCTATGTATAGTTGGTGTACAGTACCATTATATTCCCATTTCTTTTCTAAAATCTGTCTTATACTAAAAATCTGATCTGTTGTAGACCTGTTTCTTCTAAATGCACATTGATGATCTCCTAGAATGTCATCAATATAGGGAGTAAGTCTGCTTACTAATATATTTGTTAGAATTTTGTACGAAGTTGAAAGTAATGAGATGCCCCTATAGTTGTTGCAATCAGTTTTATCTCCTTTCTTATAAATTGGTATGATAATTGACTCCTTCCATTCATCTGGAAGAGCTTCTTTTTCCCAAATCATACTAAGCAAACAGCGTATCTTGTCCATCAATTTTTCTCCCCCTGATTTTATCAGTTCTGCTGGGATCTCATCTGAACCTGATGCTTTATACATCTTCAATTTTTCAATTGCCATTTCAACCTCTAATGCACTTGGTTCTGCGACTAGCATTTCTGCTGTCTGTAACTTATCCTCCTCAATGTCCTGTTCTGTATGTACATTTAATAGCTGATTAAAATAACTTTTCCATCTATTTAATATACTCTTGGAATCTGCAATCATATCCCCATTTTCATTCCGAATTATGTTTGTTCTAGCCTGAAACCCTTCCTTCTCTATACTAATTCCCTGATATAATTCTCTAATGTTCCTATTTTTTGCATTCATTTCAAGATCATTAATCTTCTCTCTCAAATATTCCCTCTTTTTACTCTTTAGTAACTTGGTGGTTTCCCGTCTAACACTACCCAATTGCTCTAAATTTACTTCATTTGGCTCGTGTAACCATTTCATTTTTGCTAGCTTTCTTTTCTTTACAATATCGTCACATTCCTCATCAAACCATTTCTTGTTTTGCCTCTTTTTTAAACAACCAATGCTTTCTGATGCTGACAATTTAATAGTATCTCTCATAGCCTCCCATTCTTTATTTATATCAGTTTCTTCTTCGTTTGCCACATTGTCATCTGAAGATTCCAGTATTTCAAATCTATTAGCAATTTTGATTTGGTATTCTTGCCGCATTTCATCATTTCTCAAGTTTTTTAATTCATATTTTACAGAATCATCTTTACCGTTTGTTCCTCTCAGAAGCGATAGCCGTTGTCTGATTTTCACCCTGACCAGATGATGATCTGAATTGCAGTCTGTCCCTCTAACTGATCTAACATCTGTGCCAGCGTTTATCCACTAATACATGATCTATCTGGTTCCGAGTTTCTCCATCTGGGGACGTCCAGGTGTATTTATGAATATCCTTATGTTGAAATGTTGTGCTCCTAACAATGAGATTCTTTGATGTGGCAAATGTGACTAATCTAACCCCGTTGTCGTTACTATCTTCATGAAGACTGAATTTGCCTATTGTTGGTTTGAATATATCTTCCCGCCCCACTTTTGCATTAAAATCTCCTAAGACAATTTTCATATGATATCGTGAAAGGCTATCAAATAAGCATTCTAATTCTTCATAGAACTCATCCTTGATCTTGTCATCTTTATCTTCTGTGGGGGCATGTACATTACAATTATAAAATCATGTCGTTTACCCTTTAGAATTATGTATGATATCCTATCACTAACAAACTTAATATCTCGGATAGCGGATAGGATCCTCCTTCTGACTAAAAAACCCGTTCCAAATGCAGGTCTTTCTGCACCCCCATAGTATAATGCAAAGCTTCCTGATTCCTGACTACCTTCTCCTGGCCACCTAACTTCCTGTAAAGCGACTATATCCAAGGGCGATTTATCCAATTCCCGCGTTAATATCTCTAGTGCCCCGCTATTGTATAAAGTCCTAACATTCCATGTTCCTAGGAACATGTCCCTGTGTTTGAGCCTTTGGCATGGGTTCCCTGAAGTAGTCCCCGCCCGGAGAACCGAATGGGGGACTATTTGACCTCCGAAAAATTTTAACCCCAGTATAGAACCTATGTCCGCATTTCTTGACGGTTGTATTTTTACGGTGAAAGATCGTCACTCTTTCGACCAAGGTACTTATTTCGTCTGGCTTATCACCTTCGACCAGTCCGGCATGGGTAACCCTATCGGCAGCAATGCTACCGCCGGCATAGCTCTCAGGATCATTTAAGCACACAAGGCCACTCCACCACGACAAGGTAAAGATACCATGGAGGGATGTGGGTGGGATAATAATAATAATAATAATAATAATAATAATAATAATAATAATAATAATAATAATATTTTATTTTTTCTGGCAGAGTTAAGGCCATAAGGCCCTCTCTTCCACTCAACCAGCACAAATACAAATAAATATTCGACAAATATAGATATACACTATACTAATTATAAACAGTTAAAGATACAATAAATGTAGCAATGTAAATGTCATGTACAAACAACATTTTATAGGGTAATAACAATAATGATACGATAATAATAATAATAATAATAATATAAATATGATACATTATACGGGAAACACCAATTAATATATATATATATATAATATATATATATATATATATATCTTACACTGGATAATAATGAAGTCGAGTTGGAAAGACACACAAAAAAATATATTGGTAAAACATTGGTGGAATCTGTTGCAATGTACGGAAGTGAGGTATTGACAATCAATAAGTACTACAAGAATAGACTAATTGATCTAGAAATGGATTATTTACGAAGATGTGCCAGAAAGTCTAAATTAGAACATGTCACAAATAAGGAAGGAATTAGGAACACAATGGAAGCAGAAGCCAGCATAAGTGAAAAGATTGAGGAGAAGGAATTTTTAATTAAAGTGGTTCGGACATGTTTTAAGAATGGAAGATTGCAGCGATGGCCGACCGAAGCAAACTATTCGTATATGAATGGCATCCAAACCGAAAGAAGGAAAGAGGGGGACCAAGAGTTAACATGGAAGGAAAACATGAAGGACCAGTAATGCGACGCTAGAGGGCTAAGCATCGAAGAGATGCCCAAGACCATAGCCTTTGGAGGTTTTGGCAAGGGAAGACGGCAGCAGCTGTAAAAACCCGAAGATAGAAGAATATATAACAGCTGCGGGGAAACAAAGCGATCCGCTGGACAAACATCATTGTGATGCGATAATACTGTGGCTACTTCAAAATCGGCATTTGATAGGGTTAATTAAAATAGTATGGTATTCTATGATTTGGAATTATAATTTCACTAATATTTTAATACTATCTATCTACATCCGATGCATTTCCACATACGGTAAGGGTACTTCTTGCAGGTGTTACTTAACTAAGGCTAATAAAATTATGTTTATTTTCTGCAGATATAGATGTTAACTCATCGCCTTAAAGAGATACATTAATTAAGGTATTAGCCTACTTTGATGGGAGAACCGATTAAATTTGCTCAGGGGCTCTAATTTAGGCTGAGGTTCTTTTATGAGCCCGAAAAACTTACGACCCTGACCTAGACCCAGAATACTTTGCCTTGGATTTTTTTTTCATCCTAAAATATCAATTGATCTCGGCCGGATATGAACCTGCGATCCTCGGGATCAGAGCAAGAAACTAATCTCTAGATCATCGAGACGATATTTTTAATACTACATTAAATAATATAAACGTTTCAAAATGCAAAAGATCAATTGAGAAAATATGACAGAGATGTGACATAGTTATTTTATTTTTAAAATATCAGACTTCAAAACTACATAAATTAAGAAATATAAACGGAATTAAACCGCTAAAGTGATAAGTTAGCAGGTTTCACCAGTAGGTAAGACCGTAACTTAAAAAACAGCAACTTTTTAGCAGAGATATTTGAAACTTCTAAGTAATATATAAAATCAAGTTTTCAACACGACACTCAAAGTAATATATAAAATCAAGTTTTCAACACGAGACTATATGATTTACATATACTAATTTATCGCTATAATTGTTACACTCCTCAAAAACCTCATTTTTGAAGTTTCTATTCTTGGTTCCTGGCTTTTGGTTAAGAACGAGTGTTGCAATCCATATAACAATGTTGCAACCGCCATTGTTTTATAAAATTTTAAATTTTTCTCCTTCCTAGTTCCATTGTGACTTCGTTTTATAGTGCCACACATATAATTAAATTTATTTATTTTGTTTGCAAAGGTTGGAATGTCTCAAATTAAAGAAAAATAAGTAAAAAATGTGACTAGTAATATTAAAAATACTTACTTACTTACTCACTGGCACTATCGAACCCGTAGGTTCATGGCCGCGCGGACATAAGCTCTCCATACATCCCTATCCTGAGCTATGCTTTCCAATCATTTCCTGTATAATCTACTTCCCTCAAATCATAGTTAATGTTGTTCTCCCACCTCATTCTTGGTCTACCAACTGGGCGTTTTCCTTCTGGCTTTCCTACAAGAAGTTTCCATACACGTCTTTCATTCCCCATACGCGCAACATGTCCTGCCCATCGCAGTCTACGGGACTTAACTGTTCTTATTATATCTGGCTTCCTAATAAAGACCATGTAGTTCATTGTTATGTAGTCTTCTCCATTCACCTGTCTGTTCATCTCTCTTTGGTCCAAAAATTTTCCTAAGAACTTTATTCTCAAATACTCGTAATCTCCTTTCCTCCCTTAAAGTAAGAGTCCATGTTTCGCACCCATATAATATAACTGGTAGAATAATAGTTTTATATATATTCAGCTTAACGTTTTTTGAAAGGAGTTGGGACATCAAAAGTCTCTGCAATGCATAATAGCATGCATTTCCAGAATTGAGCCTATGTTTAATTTCTTGTGCATCTCATTCCTATTTGTGATTATTGTTCCTAGGTATTTGAATTCAGCCAATTCCTCAAAATTTCCCTCATTTGTCATTAGCTGTCCATTTCCATTATATAATGTATTTCTACGTGTGACCATATATTTAGTTTTACTGATATTTACTTCCAGTCCTAATTTCTTAGTGTTACTCAATAGTGTGTGCGTGTTGGCCTTTAGTATCTCCTCGCTATCGGCCAGTAGTACCACATCATCAGCATAAACTAACAGCTTATTAATACCATTCAGTTGTAAACCTTCCTTATTCTCTAAAGATCCTTTGGCATGGATTCCCTGAAGTAGTCCCCGCCCGGAGAACCGAATGGGGGACTATTTGACCTCCGGAAAATTTTACCCCAGTAGAAACCCATGTCCGCATTTCTTGACGGTTGTATTTTTACGGTGAAAGATCGTCACTCTTTCGACCAAGGTACTTATTTCGTCTGGCTTATCACCTTCGACCAGTCCGGCATGGGTAACCCTATCGGCAGCAATGCTACCGCCGGCATAGATCTCAGGATCATTTAAGCACATAAGCCACTCCACCACGACAAGGTAAAGATACCATGGAGTATTAAAAATTGTGTGGATAATATCGATAGCATAACAGGATATGATATAGGCCTATAAATAAAGTTTACTGAAGTTATAATGGGCGATTCAAGTACAACTGCCAAATTGAGTATATAATGGTTTCACATTCATAACCTTTTGTCGGCTACATTCCCTTTGATGAGCGATTTATTACGATTCTGTAATAACAGATTGGTTTATGAGGCTTAAAACACTACAGCATGTTCCAACACTGTAACACTGATGCATTTCAATAGATCAAGTTTTACACAATGAAGTTATCCAAAATCCGACTAAAATAACAGTTATTTTTTCCTGCTCCTCCTAGTTATCATAAGTAACGTCACGAGTGATTTCAAAATCATCGATAAATTCACGAGTCACGAAGTGACGAATGGATTTATCTAGAGGATTTGGAAATCAAGAGTGGCATTTGTTAGGACTATTTAAAAAATAAAATTAAGCAGTTTGCCCAAAAATCATTATTTAAATATAGTTACCGGTATTTTTAAATATTTATATATCTAATGTAAATGGCGATGTTTGAAAACAAATCAGAAATATGAGGCTATGTTCATTCACTGCAACTTGATCATATTATTTATTGCCAAATAGGATCGCAATATTGTAAGAATGCACCCTAGTGGAGAAATAATGAAACACATCAAACTGAATATTATAATCAACATTATAGATTATTAAAGTAAAGTGATCCCACTAGGTTTCAGGAGGCCCTTGCGGTAGTAGGAGGTTAAAGCTCCCACTTTTTATGGAAAATCGGCACTTGATGTCAACCGGGTTGTCAGTCCTGCCTTTGCCCCCAGAACAAGTGTCTGGTACTCATTTTCGTTAGAGACTGAGTCGACCCCAGGGCCATAGTGTCGCCAGAAGGTTTGGGTCAGTTTAAAAATCCTCACCCCACCGGGACTCAACCATCGACCTTCCGGCTTGTAGTGCAGAGCCTTAACCACTACGCTACGGCGTGCCCCTATAGGTTATTAATTATTTTTTTACTAAACAATTCAGTAAAATCAAGAAATGTGTTCATTATTTGCTATATTCAATGTATTTGTTGGAGAAAAATAATGTTCTGGCCTGTTCAGAATATTAAAAAGGAAAAGCTTTCTTTATCACTAAAGCAGGAGCTGATAAAGATAAACCGATAAGGAGCGAAGTGAAACACGACTGTCATTGGTTGTAAAACAAAATTCATTGAAATGTGATTGCTCATTGACTACAATTTGGGGCATGAGTAAAATAGTCCGCAGAAATGATGGATTAAAATTTCATCACCAAAATCCATTCCATCATTTATAATCAATCATGTCATTATTGATTAAGGGTCGGTTTCACCAACAGAGGTAACTGTATTACGCCAGTTTAAGCTATGCATTATACACGGGGAAAACTGACGTAATACAGTTACCTCTGTTAGTGAAACCGACCCTAAATGTCAATATCATCATCATCATCTTCATTCATGGATTAGGTCTGTTGACCTGTTCCGACTTCAGCCCATCTCTTTCTAGGTCTGCCCACATCTCGGGTGCCTTCAGGTTTGTATTTTGTTATTTGTTTTGGATATCTATCTTCATTCATTCTGTCTATGTGTTGCTTCCATTTTTGTCTATATGTATCCATTTTATCAGTTATTGCAAATATTTCAAGTTTCTGTCTTATTTCTGTGTTCTTGATTCTGTCTTCCTTAGTGCACCCTTTAACAGATCTCAAAAATTTCATTTCTGCCGCCGTTATCTTACTTAGGTCTTGTTTTTTATGTATCCAGGCTTCTGAACCATAGAGCAGTACCGGTACTGCCAACATTTTATAAAATTTCAGTTGGGTCTCTCTTGTTTTGTTATTTAGTGTTCGTTTTATCGTACCACATATTCCCTGGAATTTTGCTATTTTATTATTTATATCATTATCATAATTAAATGAAATATCACATCCTAGATAATTGAGATGGTTCACCTGCTCTATGATTTTGTTTCTTATTACTATTTTCGATCTGATTTGATTTTTCCCTTGGAATGCCATTACCTTAGTTTTTTCTATGAATATTTTGAGATTATATTGTTCACATATATTATGTAGTTCAAAAATATTCCTCTGAAGTTCGTCTTCTGTATTTGCTATTATTACGTGGTCATCAGCGTATAATAATGTTTTCAAGTAGTGTGTTTTATCTAATTTTATTCCTTTATTTGTTTCTTCGTTCCATTTTTCCTAAATGTCAATATACGCAATAATATTACTACCACAGACTACAGCCGAAAATCCTACACGTAATATGGTCAAAACTTTTATAATTTAGATAAAACGTTTTATTTATATAAGACCTATTGTGAATTTTCTCCTTTTCATGCCGTTTCAACCGATGTAAGTATGTCAGTTACATTTTAGTTACTACAGAATAAAATTACGTAACTTTCTCGGCAGTTTTAATTTTATTTCTGTGACTGTGTCCCTTCATTCGCTGATTTGCTCTTAGCTTTCCTCCTCCGAGAATACTAGACGGACTTCGGGTAATTTGGGCCCCTGTTTTGAATTTGTTGTTTTTCTTCTTTTAATTCCATCCATAGTAATTCTGCCCGAGGGCAGGTCCTTTACTGCAATCATAGCATTTTCATGCTATACTTGTAGCTTTACTAGGGAATTCTAGGTGTGGTAGCTTCCCGTTGCTTTCCACATCGGTGAAGGATGATGGTGACGATGAAGATGATAAGGATGAAGATGATGGCCATATGATTTCGGGGACCATTTGGTCCTTAAAGTTTTCCTGACATAAGTCTTACAGGTGAGGAAAAACCCCGATAAAACCTCACCCAGAAAAACTGCCCCGACCGGGGATCGAACCCGGGCCCGCTGCGTGACAAGGCAGCACGCTACCTCGAGACCTTCTTTTAACTAAGGGATTTTAATTTTGTTTAATTACAGCGATTATCATTAGTGTTGTAACTATGAAATAGCATTGCTATTTTATTCAAATATGGAAACATCTTCAGAATTAATAAACTTTTTACATTACAAGAAAGGCCCACTTTAACATCCATATTCGTATAAAGTGAACCCCAGAGACCACCTTAGCTTTTAGTATATTTTTAAGTTTATTTACTCTATACAGACAGGCACAGATTAATCTGAAAATATTTATGACTGATCTTAATTAAAAAGCGTTGATATTTATTTAATATTTTGAAGAATTATTGTTGATTATAACATTCACACGTCATTCAACTGCAGAAAGCGACGGTCTTTGAGTTTAGTAACATTACAAGGATATTAAATAAAATTTATTAAGTGAATGGTTTTACAGAAAGTATCCTCATTGATAAAATAAACGTATTCGTGTAAAGTGGACCAGGTCCTCGTGGAGGGTCCACATTAACCGAATTCCTTTGTTATGCTTAATTATTTTATGCAGCCAACATGTCACATAATATCAAATCAAACCCGTCAGTATATTAAAGCAGCATCAACATAATATAATATATTTAGGCGTTTTTTCAACATTTGTAACATTCAATAGCAGAAATTAAGAATTGATTGTTAGCTTGAAAAACTTTGAAAAACTTTTAAACTGGTAATTTTCATAAAAATCATAAATAAACCCTTCTTCGCAAAAAAAAAAAAAAAAAACAGGTCTTGAACCCGTCAAAGTTGATGAGGGGAAGAAGTTAAAATATTTTCTGTTCGAGGGCAGCACCAATTAAAGAATATATTAACAGGGTCGACTCAAACAGAGGGGTCCACATTACCCGAACTTCCCAATAATAATTATTTTAGGTTTCTCTTCAGACAGATCCGTTATCGATGCTACTTTCTTAATTAATATTCCTTTATCTATTCTCTATCTCCATCCATAATCTTCTTTTCTGCAGATTTACACATGTACGTGGATATTATTAAATAATTTATTATTATTATCATTATTATTATTATCATTACTATTATTTTTATTCGTGGTTTTATCTTCTAAATATAATTAGGCTTATGCTCCTTTTAAATAAAATAAAATAAAATTCCAATTAATTTTATAAAAATCGTTGAAGGAATAAGATATAAAATCTCACTTCTTATTTTTCCTAAAAAATGCAACTAAATGAAAACAAAATTAAGGAAAATGGGTAATTGAGAGATAATATTTTCTTTATTGAAGATATTTCTCTATATTAATGTTCTAGTTTAGGAAATCCTTTGCAGAAGGGTGTATCATTTGACCCCCCACTAATGTCATATACAACTTTGATATATGTAAATTTATGAAAACGGCTATAGTGTTCAAATGTAAATTATGTGCTAAGTCATTGATGATTGTATATTTTATGAGGAGGAAATCAAAATGAAATCTGATACAGTCGATTGCGAAAGCAAACGCAATCTCACACACTCGTCTGTAAAAACAAACGCAATCCCACACACTAGATTGTAAAAAGAAACGTAATCTCATACCCCATTAAAAAAAACGCCATCTCGTACTCTCGATTACAAAAATCAAACGTAATCTCGTATATTCTATTGCAATATTATATTATGATGCGAGATTGGGAAGTGATTTTTACAGAATCTAGGAAAATTTATAAAAACCGAACGTTAGCGAGGTTTTTAATTTCCGAGATTCATAAAACATTTCACAAACGTGCGTTGTACATTATTTTTTGCACGATGGTGTTTTCAAAATAATAAATAATAGTAAAATAATAACATCTTTATTGGAAATAATTGCGTTCATTATAAACACTTGACTAACGTTAACACTGTGGGCAATGTTTATTAGTTGAAACTACAGCAGGCCGTGACACCAATTAGTGATAAAATTGAGCAATTACATATTTATTGTTTTATATTGTTTCAAATAAAGTTAATTTAATTTAAAATGCTGTGATTTGTTTTGTATAATGTATATTAACACTACCTTTTGGATATGTTTTGTATATACATTGCATGTAGTATACATAGAGGGCAGTGGTTTTATTCCCACACGCGTTTTATAATATGTAATATCACAGTATAGTTATTTTATTACAGTATTGTTATTTAGGTTGGCAACTCCGAAATGTCAGAGGTTGAACTTTCAATCATGGTCGCCATTTCTGTAAGTACGGCAATGACAACACCACAGGAAAAGGCCCAATGTGTATGGTGGTATGCTGGGGCTGGTAAATCAGCAGTAACTGTTCAGCGAAATTACCGCCGGCAATATGGAAGAAATGCTCCATCCTAATCATCCGTAATTAGATGAGCCGTGAAATTTCTAGCGACTGGCAGTGTAATGGACTTGCCACGGAGTGGACGACCAGGTGCAAGCCAAGAAAGTATCGACAATGTGCAACAAGCATTTCAACGGAGACCTCAAAAATAAGTTCGTCGTGCTTCACAGGAACTGCATTTATCAAAATAAACCATTCATAAAGTCCTCCATAAGCTGCTGCAGATTACGCAAGAGTTGCTGCCAACTGACTTCCCTCGGCGTGTTGAATTTGCTGATCCCACGTTGAACGCAATTCATGAAGACTGAGTACCTGCAGAAGGCGAAGTTCTCTGATGAAGCGACTCTCTTTGTGTCTGGACATGTTAACCGTCATAACGTTCGGATTTGGGGGTGCTGGTGATTTACCAGACTCAGTATACCACCATTTTCCTGTGGTGTCGTCATTGTCGTTTAAATCACAACAACAACAAATGTAAACAGAACTTTGAGAGATGCAGAATACGTTGCAAAAAGCAGCATGTCTATCTCAAATAATTTACGAACTAAATTACATTGTTTTGGTAGCAGGACTTTGTGGACACCCTGTATATATAATATATAAAGATAAAGCATTTTTATCTCGTTTTAGACCCTTAAACATGTAATTTAATGTGACGCATTGTTGGATTGACTTTTGAATTTCGCGGGCGGCGCGGCGGTGATAGTCGGGTGTCGCCTTATATGGTAGGGAGATACTCGTAAGTTAACGACTCACTAATCGGTGAGCCCGCGGAGAAATTTCCACGTGCGTCTATTCCTCTATTCTAGGAAGGTTGATTCTCAAGTCTTCGCCCCGAAAAGTGTGATTCCAGATAAAAAAAAGTAATACATATATATAAAGGTATTAACATTAACAATAGTTCTAATAATTTAAGTAAAATATTGGTCTTGTAAACCAAAAATAAGTTAATCTTTTAGACCTTCGCATATATAAGAGGATGCGAAAAGTCGGGCCAGTCAATGGTGATCGGGCTCAAAATGAGGACGAATATACGTGACCTAAGTGAAACCGTCAGCGAGTATAAGAAACAGGATGATCAAATAAATTGTGAATCAAGAGATATCATTAGCAGGAAATTGTTTGTGAAGAATTAGTGAATTATAATGGAATAAATTAAACTAATTTGGAAATGTTGTTACACATCAGTGGTGTTTTTTTAAAGATGTTCAATCTGAATCCAACGCAATCGCATTAGCGACAATAATATTGCACTTAAAATGTTTGGGCATTTTTAGTAAGATGTTGTAGTCGAACGGTTTAAGGCATCATGCCTTGGTGCAAAGCTAAGGGATTTGCGCTGGTTCGAGTCCTCGTGGGGAAAGAAATTTTCCGCGTGTTGTATTTGGATAGATACATTAAGTAGCGGCTCCAGGTTGAGAAAACCAGCTATAACGACTGAGGACCCGATATGCTGACCACATGTACCACTGCACTGGCTAAATGATCATCCACCACTGTGATAACACATGTGGATATGAGGTCAGTTACCGGCTGGTAGGCCAAAACCCTCTAGAACTGACGCCCCATATTCATTCTGCGCATGTTTGTTGTGATTTATAAACTTCCAAAGCGCTGAATCGATCTTCATGAAAATTTATACATACAGGTTTTCAGGTACGGCGAGTGTTTAGCCGTTCTCTATTAAGTTCTAAAACCAGTAGGTGTAGGAGTTCACTGAAACGAAATTTAAAAAAAATCGCTGTAGCAGTCGCAATTTTCAATGTTTTATAACATAACTCAGTACATGCCATTAAAGTATGTCTAGATATGTATTATCCAAAAATCATTGAAATCCGACCATTATAAGTGAGGGGTTACCTGAAATCCCAAATAAAAAATTGACTCAGCAAACAATCATATTTAAATGGAATACATCACTACCAGGTCACAAAAAAAATGAAGACATCTTAGAAGAATTACACATGGAACCTTCAGAAAACAAAATTTCTGATTATAAGTCAAGATGAATGCAACATGTTCATCGAATGCAAGATCACAGGATACCCAAACAAATGTTAAGATATCAACCTGCAGGAAGAAGAAGACCAGGACGTCAACTCAAAAGACTTCTAGATGGTGTTTCTCTTGAGGCCGAAACAGGTCAACAAATGGCCTAAATTCGTGGATGTACTATGATGATGATGATGATGATATAATTTATTTATTAATGAATAAAACTTGAGAAAGAGTACTGTGATTTAATTAATATTATCAAGTAAGAAGAGTTCAATTTATTTGTCGGAGTTTAATTAAAGGGATTCGTGATTCGATTCAACTCCTACATTCTTTGTAATTTTTTGAACGTTGGTACTTCCTGTTTATCCCTGGGGATATGCACTGAAAGTTTCCAGTAGGTCTGGAATTATATTAATGTTGGTGTAGACCACAAATAACCCAGTTGTGTGTAGGTGTGAGTATGAGAGGACCGCGGTCAATGCGTGGGTCAGAACACAACGACCTCAGTGCAGTGATGTAATGGAGCTCTGTCAATGCACACAACGTCGGGAAACGTTAAAGAATTGCAATACTTTTTCTATTCAAATGTCAACACCTTTAAAAATAAACAATAAAATTAGTAAATTGGCGATCTCTCCAGCAATCTATTCACCATCAAGCAATACGTCCGTTCATATTCTATACCAGATTAATAGGTTATGTAGACAGAGGTGTGAAGATAAGGTTCCACAATTCATAGTCAATAGAACAAGGATGAGATACTTATTTTTTCTCTCTCTCCATGGTGCGATAGGCCTAGAAGGCCTTGGCCTACCAGCCGGCTGCTGGCCACATGTATTAATCACAGAGGTAGACAATCTTCCAGCCAGTGTAGGGGTGATATGTGGTCAGCAAATCAGGTCCCTTGCCCGTTATAACTGGTTTTCTCAACCTGGGTACTTATTTTACAGAATAAAATATTAAAATACTCAACAAGGTTAAAAAATGTATTAAGGACTTTTAAAAACTGTAGCCCTATCGGAAAATGGTTTCCATTTTCAGCAGAACTATTAGCTACCGATGACGCTGGAAGGCTACTGATATTAGAAACGTCCCCAACTACATAACAACAATAACAACAGATAGTTGTTGATAGTTCTCTGAAGATGGAAGTCGGATTTCGAAAGGCCTACAATTTATAAATTCTGAAGATTTTTTTTAACCTAGTTGAGGACGACGACACCTGCCAGGTATATATTTTAATATTTTATTTTGTGACTGTTTACCTTAACGGAATTTTAACATTCATTTTATCAGTACTGATTTCACAGAAGGTTTAATTGGCCATAGCACAAGTCTGGATACAAATGATAGAAAAAAAATATGTCCTTTCCTCCGTTACCCGAGATTGAACGGTATCCGTCCACTCAGTAGTCAGATTCCTTGCCGCTTCAGCTACGTGGATAACATTTTAAACTAGGGTGTGTCATTTGCGGTATCATACAATGTAAAAGGATTAGAGATCTGAAAGCTTCTTCATTGCAGGAAATAAAATAACATTAGGTACTTGAATACTGATGACTTCTCAGGAGGAAAAGAATGAATTATGTGACGATAATTTAAATCAATTTTGAATCGGAGAAGATTTATGGTTTGTTTTGTGTGCCAGGATATGCTGATTCAATGACCTCTTGACTTGTAATTGAAATGTACCTTACACAGCACGCCCGCGCATTCAAATCTCTCAATTCAAGATGATAACTAATAATATACAAATATTATTTTATACACAACTTTCTGACAACAGACGATTTATTCATATTACAGCAAATATTTAAAAAAAGAAGAGAACATAACCTACAGACAAATGTTGCTTTTATTGATTTTGAGAAGGCGTTCGATCGTGTTGATAGAGAAAAGTTATGGAAAATTATGGAAATACATGGCTACTCCGCAAAATTAATTCATGTTATAAAAAGTTTGTATGTAAAATCTCAAATTATAATAAATATAGGTACATCAAAGACCGAAGCTAATTTAATAAATAGGGATGTAAGACAAGGTAGTTTATCACCTACTCTTTTTAATCTATATATTAATGGCATCATCCAAAATTGGAAAGAAATATTAATATAGGTATAAGAACGGACCGTTTTAAAATATTAAACATTTTAATGTATGCTGATGATGTGGTTATTATTCAAGAAAATGCAAATAATTTGCAGTACTTTGTTGTTGTTCTTCTTCTTCACTTCACGGGCTAGGCAAAATGCCTGTTCTACCTCACAGTTGTTCTGTCCATCTTTTCACTGGCCTTCCTACATTCCTTGAACCTCTTGGCTTGTAGTTAAATGCTGCTTTTGATAATCTTGTTATGTTCATTCTTTCTACATGTCTAAACCATTTTTCTCTATATCTTTTGATTTTATCATTTAATGGATATATATTTGACTCTGTTCTTATATCTTCATTCTTTAACCGATCCATTCTTGTGCAGCCTTTTGTTCTTCTAAAGAAGTTAATTTCTACATTGCAGTACTTTGTTCTTCAATTAAATCAGTTATGCCAATAATATAATTTTAAAATATCAAAAGAAAAAAAAATTATGGAATTTTGGGGAAATGAACATATAAGATCAAAAATTATAATAGAAAACAAACCTCTAGAACAAGTAACAATTTTTAATTATTTGGGCTGTAATTTTACTATAAACACAAAAACTGAAAGAGACGTAAATATAAAACTGTCGAAATTTAAAATGGTATGCGAAATTATACATAAAGCATTAAAGTACAAAACAAAAAGAGATACTAGATTGAAGTTTTATAAAACATTGGCAGTTCCTGCATTACTTTATGTGAGTGAAACTTGGGTAATGTCCAAAAAATTACAAATACAAAACGTAGAAATGAACTTTCTTAGAAGAACAAAAGGCTGCACAAGATTGGATCGGATAAAAATGAAGATATAAGAACAGAGTTAAATGCATATATATCCATTGAATGATAAAACCAAAGAATATAGAGAAAAATGGTTTAGACACGTATAAAGATGAATGTAACAAGGTTACCAGCAGCATTTAACTTCAAGCCAAGAGGTTCAAGGAATGTAGGAAGGCCAGTGAAAAGATGGACAGAACAACTGTGGGGCGGAACAGGCAATTTGCCTAGCCCGTGAAGTGAAGAAGAAGAAGAAGAAGGCACAACTTTTTGACTTATTGTATGTTCCTGACAATCTTCAAATTATCGTACCAGGGAACGTCTTGGGATTCGCATGAAATTTAAATCTTATCTCCAATAGTTAGTTCTCTATTATGACGTTTCAAATTATGTAAAACTATAAAATATCATGCAATAGCACTAAAGTGCCATTTACTGAAATGTTTAGTCTAGATCAATTATCTTCATGTTGCTGTTTTAAGAAGTAATTAGTGAATGCAGGCTTTCCCGGCCGATAATCATAATATTAAGAGAATCCGGGCTATGTGACCGTGGTCCATGACTGGTCCATTCACAGTCGAGCCTCCGACCAGGGAACACTACCTATACCCGGGCCGCCATATCACCGGCTCTGAAATTTAGGTTATACGAGGGGTAAAGGCCAATAAGAAAATGGTTCTAGTGGGAGTAGATGTCCGCCACAACCAATCGCTGCTCTTGGCGCAGCTATAGCGCACTAGTAAGGTTTGAAATTGCTGAGATGTTGTCAGCTGTATGTCTGCTAACCGCATACATAAAGCGGCCACTGTCGTGAAAACGTCAAGGCCGGAGAATCAGTGGCTGTAGTATAGAAGTACTCGCCACTGAAGATGCCCTCTCCAGTCGAGGGAGAAACGTCTGGAAGAAACACCAGTTATAGACCATAGTCAATAAGCCGGAATCTGCTAACTTTAATAAATAAGTGAGATGTATAAATTCTCGAATTTTTTAGAACAGAAATTTAATGTAGTTGAGGACGACTGATGTATCAGGTAGGCCTATTTATTTTTTGCGCGACAGTGCCTTGTGTGGTACTTACATCAATGGCGACAATGATTGAAAGTTCAATTTCCCACATTCCGGGGTTGCCAACCTAAATGCTAATAAAATAACTATACTGTAATATTACATATTACAAAACGAGTGTGGCAAGTAAAACGACTGGCCTCTATGTACAGTATATTGTATACAATGTATATACAAAAAAAAAATCCAAAAGGCAGTGTTAATATACATTATACGAAACAAATTACTGCATTTTAAATAAACTGAACTTTATTTGAAACAATATAAAACAATAACTACGTACGTGCCGCCATTTTATCACTGATTGGTCTCACGGCCTCCTGCAGTTTCAACTAATAAACATTCCTACACTGTTAACGTTAGTCAGTTTTTTATAATGAACGCAAATATTTCCAAAAAATAGGTGTCATTATTTTACTATTATTCATTATTTTGAAAACATCATCGTGCAAAAAATAATGTACAACGCACGTTTGTGAAGTATTTTACAGAATCTCGGAAATTAAAAACCTCGCTGTCGGTCGGTTTTTAAACATTTTCCTTGATTCTGGTAAACCCCGCATCTTAATATACTATTAATATTTTAACATATTATTACATAACTCAACAGTGCTTTGCAATGAATTTTAGAAATATTTATTTAGCATTTCTTGGACATTCTGTATACATCATAATTATGTCAAAATAATAGAAATTCTACAAAGCTCAATAAGGTTAAATTGATGGTATTATACCCAAAATGTCCACCGTTGTGGTCTCGAGATAGCGTGCTGCCTTGTCACGTAGCGGGCCCGTGTTCGATCACCGGTCGGTGCAGTTTTTCTGGGTGAAGTTTTTATCTGGGGTTTTCCTCACCTGTAAGACAAATGGTCCCCGAAATCATATGGCCATCATCATCAGCAGCATCCTTATCATTATCATCATCATCATCCTTCACCGGTGTGGAAAGTAACGGGAAGCTACCATACCTACAATTCCCTAGTAAAGCTGCATGAAAATGCTATGATTGCAGTGAAGGACCTGTCTTCGGGCAGAATTACTATGAATGGATACCCAAAATCATAGAAGGTTGAGGAAAATATAGATAGTTGCAGGCCTTGTGTTGGGATAATATGAAGAAATTGTGAGAAACTTGATGACAGATCTGAATGGAGGCATATAGTAAAGGGTGACTACAATCATACTGAGCTGAGATGTCGTGTAAGAAGAAGAAGAAGAATAAGACATTTGCTCTAAATTTTGTACATGTGTAACATACCATTTCTGATAATTTTATTAGTTTAAATTAAAGACGAAATTTATTTAGGAAAAACAGCCCACTGAGATCAGTGATGGTTTGTTTAAAGGAAAAAGTTAATTTTAGATGGTGTGTGTGTGCGTGTTGTTAAGACATAAACTGAGAATCCTGCTGTGCGAGCTTTTTATTCAGAGTGCAATTTATTGCTTTGGAGCAGCTCCCGTCTTCGACACACTCTGATTATCAAGGATTTTTCTAAAAGCTCTCGATGTCATGTTAGCATTAAAACAGTTAACTGTTTAACAGTGACAATTTCATTTTTATTTTGGTGCACAGTTACATTACAAGTAGGCAGTGTAAAGAGCATAATGGAATAAATATACTGACTACAGAGATTTTGGATTAGGGCCTATAGTGAAAATACATATAGCAACGTAAGACAAGGTGTGTATAATATATTAACATTTATGGGGAAAATCAATCAGTGGTGGCAATACAACAATTTAAAAACATTTCTTAATTTTTTATTATATAATTTATTGAATTAATTCCATTTGTAAACTAGTTTTATCCATCCATCCATAGTAATTCTGCCCGAAGGCTGGTCCTTCACTGCAATCATAGCATTTTCATGCTATGCTTGCAGCTTTATTAGGGAATTGTGTAGGTGTGGTAGCTTCCCGTTGCTTTCCACACCGGTGAAGGATGATGATAATGGTAAGGATGATAATGGTAAAGATGATAATGATAAGGATGATGGCCATATGATTTCGGGGACCGTTTGGGCCTTAAAGTTTTCCTGATATTTGTCTTACAGGTGAGGAAAAACCCCGATAAAAACCTCACCCAGAATAACTGCCCCAACCGGGGATCGAACCCGGGCCCGCTGCGTGACAAGGCAGCACGCTACCTCGAGACCACAGCGGTGGACACTAGTTTTATGCAATCTAGAATTAAGGCCATGTGGCCTTCTCGTCCACTCACCAGGACAAACATATGTTACATATAAATACAAAAAATTACAATAATAGTCACACTAAACAATTAATTATCTGTCAAATTGAATAATAATGAAAATAATGTCTAATAATACAATAAAATTAAATACAATTAAAATTAAATTGATGATAGAATAAATACAGAAAGGTATAACAGCTCGAATCTACTATACATAAAAAGAAAAGAAAGAAAAAATACAAAGAAAGTAATGAACTATGATGAATTAATCTATAGCTTATTATACAAGGCATTAGGTAAATATATTAACAAATCTTAAAACTATTTTTATTAAATAATGAAAAAACAATTTGTTCATTTTTAAAAGTAATATTAGTGAGTTGTTTCTGTTAATAATTTTATTTTCAAATTGTTTCTGAAAGATTGTAAAGTTTGGCAGTCTCTTACATAGGGTGGAAGGGAATTCCATGTTCTAGCAAGAGAAATTGTAAAATAATTCGAATAATAGAATAGTAAATAAAATTCCATTTTCTAAAATTTAATATTCAAGCATATTTGACTTGAAAGACTTTTCACCTTTATCTTTAAATTAATTATTATCTTCTGTCATATTTCGAGAACACAGACTTTTGTTCTTAATACAGGTTTAAATAATGCATTATAAAATGTACACATAGAACAAATATTTGATTTGTTTTAATAGACACTTGGAAACACTATAAAATACAATTATATGCCTAAACATAAATATACTCTTGAGTTATCACTATCAGTTCAGTATAGGTGCTCATACATCAAAAGTGGACATGGCCCATTTTAATACTCAAGGGCTCATTTGTTCCAAGATTATGGGTGTTAATAATCATGAATATAATGACCCGCACTGAGATGCTAAGATATAGTTAAAGGAGGAGAAGAAGACGAAGAAGAAGAAGAAGAAGAAAAAAGAAGAAGAAGATGATGACGATGAATTTAATGGTAACTTTGAAAAAATATGTAGGCCTATAGGCAAAGATTTGTATGTATTCTGATAACATAGGTCAACATGATTTTTGTCTCATGAGTACCAATAGTTGCACTTAATGCAGTTTTTTATCGTGTTTTCAAATATGTATTCGGAATTTCTCCATCACCCACAGTTTTTTATTTCAATTTAAATTAATGGGTTTAAATAATTAATTTTAACTAATTAATTTTAACTCAAGGGTCCCCATCTAGGGAATATGTGGATGGCGACCACAAGGTGCCCAAGCTGAGCAAAGCATTGCTTCCACTTACTTGTGTAGACTCTTTTAACTTTACTATCTACCTCTCTTGGTTAATTCTTGTTTTTTCGACCTCGGCGCTATTAGGGCATGCTAGGGCCAGGGAGTATTTCCTTTCTTCCATTTCCTCTTTCCTTTATTTTCGTTATTTTCTTTTCTTCTCCAGAAAAGCCTAACCAGAGGTTATAAGATGGCAGCCCCATCACTGGTCTTGCCTTCCTTTGGCCAGCAACCTATCGAAGGGACTATTATTATGCTTTCAAGTCTTATACGAGAATTTCCCGGAGGGATCAAACTTACGACGACCAAAGCGATCTCTGGGTCGCCTATGAAACGCTGGAGGGAAAATTCTCTATAGGATCGTAACAGGCCTTGGCCTAATACTTGGAAGGAAGAAGAAGAAGAAGAAGAAGAAGAAGAAGAAGAAATAATTAATTTTTAATAAACGTTTTTTCGTCCATTTGTCCATTGTAAAGTAAGACGGGGAACACTTTCATCAGGAGATTTCAACTATAGAAAAGAGATATCAAGGCAAATGGAATCCTAATATGCTGGCCGATTATTGTTGGACCATCAAGAGGGATGCTCACACAGGCGAAATATAGCAGAAAATCGTCATTTCTTACTTTCTAAGTGAGTCCGAATGCTCGAATATTGTGCAGTTACGAATGTAGAAAATATTAAAGTGTTTGAAATTATAAAAACCTGTCTCTCGGAAACCTTGCATGATGGAGAAAAACCGATATCATATTTGAATTCAGGAGGAAAAATACTATCAGAATCACATATTTTTCTTTCTAAGACAAAAAAAAAAGCTTATTTTTTGTTGCTCAGTGAAACCAAAGAAAAAAAATTATTGCGACTATTTAGCTAATGCCCCTGACCAATCACGTTTCAATGAATTTTGTTTTACAACCAACGACAGTCGTGTTTCACCTCGATATTTATGGAATTATGTTTACCAAAATAAGGAAAGCTGCTCCTTTTTAAGATTCTGAACAGGTCAGAACATTATTTTGCAGTGACAGATTTTCCAACAAATACGTCGAATATAGCAAATAATGAACATATTCCTTCGAACTACACATCTGATAATTTTATGTTCAATAATTGTGTTTTTAAATAATGATTTTACTGAGTTGTTTCCTAAAGAAATAAATTAATAACCTATAATATTGGTTATAATATACAGTTTGATGTGTTTCATGTTTTCTCCACTAGGGTGCATTGTTTTAATATTGCGATCCTATTTGGTAATAAATAACATGATCAAGTTGCAGTGATGAACAAATGAAACGTAACCAAACATTTTAAATGTATTTTCAAACATCGCCGTTTATATTAAATATATAAATATTTTTACATACCGGTAACTATATTTAAATAATGACTTTTGGGTATACAGCTTAATTTTATTCGTTAAATAATCCTAACAAATGCCACTCTTGATTTCCAAATATTCTAGATAAATTGGAAATCACTCGTGGAATTAATTATGGTAACATTTTCAGTTGTAGCATGTTTAGTTGAAGAATGCGTTGTGTAAAAATCTGAGTTCAGTACAACATGATTTACCAATTAACGAGGCATTGAAGCATCGCAGTTAAAATGAGCATATCATGTTGGCCATTAAAGTGGAATTTGATGAAAAATTAAAAAATCGTATAACTGACATGCACTTTTATTTGCTATCATTATCGCTGCAACATCTGGCGAGTTATTTTTTATATAATCTTCAATGAGATTTTATTTCGACGTGGTCTGGTAAACATTCATCTTAATTATATTGCTCACAAACCGCTATTTAAGGAGAGACGTTAATTATTTTGTTTAATTATCATTTATAGATGCTTTATTATAGTTATCGTATATGGAGCAGAAACTAGGGCTGTTACAACAAAAACTAAACAAATAATAAGCAATGTGAAATGGAGATCTTAAGAACTCTTCAGGGGAAGACATTATTTGATAGGATACATAATGCAGAAATTAGAGACAAATTCAAGATATAACCTAATTTATTAAAGACAGACGAAAATATTGGAAAGATCATATAGAAAGAATGGAAGACAACAGACTTCCAAAAGGAGCTAAAGCAAATAAACCAATGGAAGGGAGAAGGGCAAGAGGAAGATCAGCCGAGAGATGGATAGACAGTGAATTAAGTACAGAAATGGATGTTTTAAGAAGATCAGCTGAAAACTCTAGAATAGATAGAATACGAAATAAAGAAATAAGGGAAATTATGGGTGTACAAGAGGAGCCGGACATCATAAACATTATAGAAAATAAAATATTACAGTGGTATGGCCATGTCAAAAGAATGCCAGAGCAAAGATTGCCTAAAATTGTTATGGAATGGATCCCAATAGAAAGGAGGAAGAGAGGAAGACCGAAGAAAACTTGGATAGAAGGGGTACAAGCAGCTATGGATATCAGAGGATTGGAGGAAGATCAATGGATGGACAGAGAGGAATGGCGGGTTTTGGTTTCCGGAAGAAGGCGGCAGCTGCCATGATACCGGATGATGAATAATAATAATAATAATAATAATAATAATAATAATAATAATAATAATAATAAAAACAAACCAAGCATAACCATAAATTAATTTTTACCTATTTGCATTTTGTTGCAGACCTATAATTTGACACCTTCTTAAATAATAACTAACTATTCATTTTTCCATTACTTTATTAAAATATTAAATAAATTAAACTATTGTGTCTTACAGGATACCTTTCCAAATTAAGCGTTAATTAAATTGTACGGTATAGATTGCAATAAACCAAACAAGGCGGTTGCTAGAGTCAGATTTTAATTTCGGATTTCACATAAATCCGCCACTTCCAAAAGTCGGATTTCGCTTATTTTTTTGAGAATACTTTCCTCCGTTTGTTTTAATATTGTATACTGTGTTTCGTTGAGAAACATAGAAAATAGCGGCCGCTAGAGCGATTTTTAAATTTTCGTTTCAGGTGAACTCCTACGCTAAATATTCGATTTTGCTGGTTAACAAACTCGGCCTTACATTTTTTTAAAATTAAATGCTATATACCAATTTTAGGGCTGCCTTGTCACGCAGCCGACCCGGGTTCGATTCCCAGTCGGGACAAGCTTCCTGGGTTAGGTTTTTTTCGGGGTTTTACCTCACCTGTAAGACAAATGTCAGGTAGCTTTGAGGCCCAAAAGATCCCCGAACATCATCTGGCCATCATCATCCCCGGTGTGGAATGCAACGGTAAGCTACCACGCCTACAATTCCCTAGTAAAGCTGCAAAGCATAGCATGGAAATGCTACGATTGCAGTGAAAGACCTGCCCTAGGAAAGAACACTATAGAAATACGAAGTTTGGTTTCGATTAATAAAAAATTAGGGCCGCTAGAGCGTTAAGGAACACAATTTTGGCCATGGTCATTTTCGGTGTCTAATAGATAGGAACGGTGAAGATCAGTATTTTTATATATATTTCGATGAGAACAACCTCAAAGCTTCGCTACAGTGAATTTCTACAAAACATAACTATGAATACAGTAAAAACTCCTTATTCGCGGTTTCATTATTCGCAGGTTAAAAAAATGAGACACAGTTCCTGTATTCGCGGATCCAGTCGGTATATTGGAAAGATTAGTGTCCTTTATTAACCATCAGCATTTCTTTAATTTTTTTCTGCAGGCAGTTGCCAAGGCGGCTTTCACAAATAATGATTCAAACCATATGGACAAATAAATATCAAAACAAATCAAACCTTATAGTCACTAACCCTAAAGTTCATTGTTAAAAGCTGTTGTATTTCACGTGCCGATATGTACTTTGATAAATGCTGCCATCGTCACGATCGGTATATTGTTTCAACTTGTCATTCGATGCAATAATTTTGATTGAATAACACGTGTATCTTGTTCTTTGTTCCCAGTTTATAATTTCGAGTAAAAGGAAAGAAAAATTAGTACCGAAGAGAAAAAAATTGTGTTTCCGCTTAAAGAAAAAATGAAAATTCTTGACCTTTTATACACGTTGGCGAGTCATTTGCGTCTGTAACACGCTGTTTCAATGTTAATTAATCAAGAAATCCGAAGACAAAATAAAGAATTCTATCGCAGAATTCACAGCTGAATATCAATTTATTAAGTGAAAGACCTTTTAAAAGTGGCAAAACAGGAAACAATTACTAAGTTATTTAAGTCCTTGTCTAAACCAGACAGTATTAATTAATAGAAATTGTTCAAAATTTCTCATTAATTGATTTTATTTTTATAATTTTTATTTTATTCTGTAACCTTGGAATGTATCCCCTATATATCCATACAAATTATCATTCCATATTCGCGGCATATTTGCGGAACATATCCCCCGCGAATAAGGAGATTTCTACTGTACATGCCAACGATGTACAAACATCCTAAATGTAGGCCTATTATAGATTTTGGACATTTAGTAAAAATAAGTGATATGAGGACAGTCATCCATCCATAGTAATTCTGCCCGAGGGCAGGTCTTTCACTGCAATCATAGCATTTTCATTCTATGCTTTGCAGCTTTACTAGCGAATTGTAGGTGTGGTAGCTTTCCGTTGCGTTCCACACCGGTGAAAGATGATGATGATGATGATAATAATGATAAGAATGATGATGATGATGGCCATATGATTTCGGGGACCGTTTATGCCTTAAAGTTTTCCTGACATTTGTCTTACAGGTGAGGAAAAACCCCGATAAAAACCTCACCCAGAAAAACTGCCCCGACCGGGGATCGAACCCGGACCCGCTGCGTGACAAGGCAGCACGCGACATGAGGAGAGTAAAAAAAATTATCGAAGTCAGAAGGAAAAAGAAAAATTGGTAGACCTAGATTGAGATGGGAGAATTGTGTATTGAATGAAATCAGATATTGGGAATTAAGAATTTTATTGAGAACTGTGGCTTCGAATAAAGAAGACTGACATAGATTTCTGAAGAAGGCCAAGACCCAAGTGGAGCTGTTCTGGCAATGATGATGATTAGAGACTTTCATATCACGAAATTAAAAAAAAAAGAAAGAAAAGAAAAGAAACGCATGGGGCATCAGAAAAAAATCACTTGGAATAAAAACTAAATTAAGTTGTATTCGAAATGTCTTTACAAAAAATGTAAATAGAATACACGAATGTGTAGGGGGAACCTTATGCCTGCTTTTTATGCTTATCGCAATAAGACACCTACTCCCTGAGGTAGGTGCACTAGGTTAAGCTTGTTGGCGAGCGGGGAATAAATTACAGAATAAGTTATGTGCAACCCCCGCCAGATAAGTAAACATAAGATAATGTCGTGATGAGAACTGCAGGCAAGAGGGACACATCCTGCTGCGTGGGAGCACAACCTCTTTACTCAGTACGCAAGGCATGGTAAAACCTCCTAGACTTCGTGTATATGTTAGAGTGTACCAAAAAAAATCGAAGTTTTTATTTTTATTTTTAACGTATACCTTCTTAATTTATTTGAATGATGTTAAAACAATAATTGTAAATACAATTTGATGTAGGCCTACTGTACGTAGACCCACGACAAACCGTGCCGACTTGCTTCGAAACATGTCAGTACTTGCAAATTTTGAAAATAAAATTTGAACAATAATTTTTTTGGTCATCATCATCATCATCATTACTCCAGGGATTAGGCAATTGCCCGTTCCGACTTCATAATGCATCAGCCCAACGTCTTCTAGGTCTTCCAACATCACGTCTTCCTCTTGCTTGATAATTTCTTGCTAACAATGGATATCTCTCCTTACTCATTCCATCCATGTGATCAATCCATTTCTGTCTGTAATTCGTGACTTTATCCAATAAAGGCTATACTTTCAATTCTTCTCTTATATCCTCATTTCTTATTCTATCAAGTCTTGTACATCCTTTTACTTGTCTTAGGAACCTCATCTCCGCCGTCTGTATTCTATCCTTCTGGTCTTTTCACTGGAGCCCACATTTCACCAAATCCATACACTATTGTGGGAACCTCCATAACATTATACATTTTTATCTTTGTTTCTTTTCTAATTTTATTTTTGAATGTTCTCTGTATTGTTCCACATACCGTCTGAAATGTATTTATTTTGGAGTCAATATCTCTTTCCACATTGTAGCCAACATCACAGCCCAAATATTTGAAAATAGACACCTGTTCTATACTTTGATTTTCTAAAATAATTTTGGATCTCGCTGGATCTCTTCCTCTAAAACCATGGTCTTCGTTTTCCTTACAGAAATCTTTAGATCGTATAATTTACATATTTCATTTAATGCATGCATTGATTTCTGTAAGTCGTCTTCATTTTTCTTGTTGCACGTATGGGGAATGAAAGACGTGCATGGAAACTTCTTGTAGGAAAGCCAGAAGGAAAACGCCCAGTTGGTAGACCAAGAATGAGGTGGAAGAACAACATTAACTATGATTTGAGGGAAATAGATTATACAGGGAATGATTGTAAAGCATTAGCTCAGGATAGGGATGTATGGAGAGCTTATGTCCGCGCGGCCATGAACCTACTGGTTCGATAGTGCCAGTGAGTAAGTAAGTAAGTAAGTCTTCATTTTTCTGTATTATGATTACATCGTTAGCAAATAGAAGATTATTTATGCACACTTTATTATCCATTCTTATTCCTGGATTCACTAAAACTTTCCATTTATTTAAAATATAGTCTATATATATATATATATATATATATATATTAAACAAAGTGGGTGATAAACTACATCCTTGTCGTAATCCAGTATTTGTTTTGATTGCATCTGTTTTTTGAATCCGGTATCTATAATTATATTTGTGTCTTCATATAATTTCTTTATTGTTTCAACAAGGCACAGCGGGTATCCTTTCATTCGTAATATTTCTCATAATTTTTGTCTGTTTACTCGATCGAAGGCCTTATCCAAATCTATAAATCCTATGTGAGTTTCTAAGTTATGTTCTCTTCTCTTTTCTATGAGTTGTTTCAGTGTAAAGACATTGTCTATACATGACCTTCCCTTTCTGAATCCACTTTGGTAAAATATTAAATAGTTAAACTTTTTGGGCACATTGATGTTTTGTTTACTAAATAAACTTTTAGTTCTAGAAACCTTCATACTAACTCAATACAAATGTTCGTGTCTTACGTTTGACATCAAGTCGGCACGGGTTGTCATGATCCAATCGCAATAATATTTGTTATTTGAGTTATTAAGGTCAAACAGAAAAAAATAGAGGATATGCATATTTGCAAAAAAAAAAAAAAAAAACTCTTCCTTCCAAGTATTAGGCCAAGGCCTGTTACGATCCTATAGAAAATTTTCCCTCCACCGTTTCATAGGACGGCCCAGAGATCTTGGTCCTGTTGGAATATAATTATAAACAGCTTTGGGGATCCGATTTGAACTCATTCTTTCAAGATGGTGTTTCCCCTCAATTTAATTGGTACTGTTTAATATATTCCAAAATTGGCGTAGTATATATATATATATATATCTCCACCCATCCATAGTAATCCTGCCCGAGGGCAGGTCCTTCACTGCAATCATATCACTTTCATGCTATGCTTGCAGCTTTACTAGAGAATTGTAGGTGTGGTAGCTTCCCGTTGCTACCCATACAGGTGAAGGATGATGATGATGACGATAGGAATGATGATGATGATGGCCATATGATTTCGGGGACCGTTTGGGGCTTAAAGTTTTCCTGACATTTGTCTTACAGGTGAGGAAAAACCCCGATAAAAACCTCACCCAGAAAAACTGCCCCGACCGGGGATCGAAGCCGGGTCCGCTGCGTGACAAGGTACCTCGAGACCACAGCGGTGGACATATATATATATATATATATATATATATATATATATATATATATATGGGTCATTCCATTGTCTAACATATTTCAGCTACACTTTTTTGTGAATTATGCTTTAGAAATGCGGGATATGAACCAATTTTGAAATTAAAGACAAATCTATTATATATATATATATATATATATAATGAATGCCAATTTTCTGAAAGTCATAATGTGTTTTACTCATATTCTCTGCTGTAATTTATAAGAATTGTACAAATTGCAAAGATATAAACGTGTATTATTTGGATGGAAAGTGTCTTTTTTTTCTTTGCAGCTTTTAAATGTTTAGGTAACTGAACGTGGTTATTAAATACAAGGATGACAAGAGATGTCTGTTAGGCACAAAAGTAATTATTAATTCTGGATGATGCTAGTTTTGGAACTCCACTCCCCATTATACTTGTATTTGATTCCATGAATGCTGTTTGGCAGTTTCTATTATTGTTCAGTGCTTTGCAAATTACTTTTTAATGTAACAGACACAATACATTTTGTTACCACGACCTACAGGTAAACGTTCTGCAGCAGATCACATGAACTGATTGAAATCAGAACGCACGACTACAATCTATAGATTGAAACACCTGTTGTGCTGTGGGTGTATCGACTTTAATGGAAATAAAAATATTCTTCAGTCATGATGCTGGCATCGAGAGAAGCGGCTCCATATTAACTAAGTGGCGCCAGTAGTGCTAGTAGTATTTTACACGGTCTTCAGGGTGTCAATTCATAGGTGGGCGTGAAAGGATGAACAATTTAATAATAATAATAATAATAATAATAATAATAATAATAATAATAATAATAATAATAACAATAATAATAATAACAATAATAACAATAATAATAATAATAATAATGATGCTTTATTTTAGCTGGCAGAGTTAAGGCCATAAGGCCTTCTCTTTCACTCAACCAGCGAATAGTAAAATTATACAAAAATTACATATTTATTCTATTTCTATTTTATTTATTTTACCTGATGGAGTTACGACCGTAAGGTCTTCTCTTCCACTTCACCAGGTTAAATTATACATACAATAAGAATTATGATTAATACATAATAGATACAGACTACACAATATAAATTTGACAAGGGTAAGAAAGAAAAATAGTAATAATAATAATAATAATAATAATAATAATAATAATAATAATAATAACCTATAATTAGATTAAGTAAATGGCTTGGTAAAGAAAGTTTAAAATATAAAGAAAAAATGAAAGTAAACATGGAACAGGTTTGTATATTAGATTAGATTAGATTAGATTAAATTTATTTAGCTTGGTGGAGTTAAGGCCATGTGGCCTTCTCTTCCACTCACCAGGACAAACATATATTACATCAGAATATAACAATCTTAATTAACTCTAATATTAAACACTAAGTAAAAATTTGATCAAAAGATAATATCTAATATACATATTACGATCTATAATACAACCAGTTAATATTAGTTAAAATTAAGACTAAAACTAATAATAAAATGTATACAAGCAAGGCTTATTAAATTGTCCCTGTCTAGTGTATATAAAAAACAGGAAAATAATGAGATATAGAAAACTAATTTTACGATTATACAATATTTAAAAACAAAACAAATAAAAATATTTGTTATTCTTAATATTATTTTCATAAATAATTAAGTATATTAATATTGCAATTTTAAGATATTATTAAAATATAGACTAAACAAAAGGCAATGCGATGCGATCTAATACTAGATAATCTAACAAAAAATGAAATATTATAAAATTAAAATAATATAAATAGTATATTATGATGCGAGGTTGCGAAGTGGTTTTTACAGAATCGAGGAGAAGTGTTTAAAAACCGAGCGATAGCGAGGTTTTTAATTTCCGAAGGAAGATACTAATATTAAATTAAATAAATGTTATAGAACGTGTGGCACTATAAAACCGACGCTGAAAAATAGAACTTTGAGGAGTATACAATTAAAATTTTACAAAATTATGGCAGTGCCTGTCTTAACTAGATAGATAGATAGATGGATGGAAAGCTCTGCGGCCATCGCTTAAGTGTTGGCGGTGAGCGATCCATTTTGGTCCTCCTTAATAGGTAGAACCCTGGGTTCCTGTAAAATACATTAGCCCCGGTTTAAATTTTGAATTAAAATTTGAAGTTAATTAGCAGAGTGAAGTCGGAAGCGGACCTTTTGGGGTTCTATTGCAGCATTTGTTCTTTGGAATAAGGGAAACCGCTTAAAACCTCAATCGGAATAGTCGATCACGCGGGATCTTGCCAAGTTTGGCTTTCGGACACATACAAGTGAAAATTGGACTCAACCGTTCAGAGAGAAGAAGAATAGAAACTGCAGAAATTGAGTTCTTACGTTCAGTAGCCGGTATGACAATTTTGGACAGAAAAATAAATTAAGATATTAGAAAATACTTAAATATTTTTAATTTAACAAATATAATTGACAACATGAAAAATAACTTGAACATGTTAAAAGAATACCTGCAGATAGACTCCCTTAGCTGTTAATTAAGTACAAACCAATTGGATATAGAAGTGTTCGACGCCCATTTACTAGATGGGAAGATTCATTAAATCCCATTGATGTGAAAACAGGTCGAAACGCCTAATTTCATGAAGCAGAATAATAATAATAATAATAATAATAATAATAATAATAATAATAATAATAATAATAATATAATAATAATAATAATAATAAAAGTTAAAAAGCTTTGGGCACAGGAAGATGTTTAATTACACTGTAAATCTAGTTATAAATAACTAATAATAATAATAATAATAATAATAATAATAATAATAAAAGTTAAAAGGCTTTGGGCACAGGAAGATGTTTTATTACACTGTAAACCTATTTATAAATAAGTAATAATAATAAGTAATAATAATAATAAAATAATAATAATAATAATTATAATAATAATAAAATCGTAATAATAATAATAATAACAATAAAATAGTAATAATAATAATAATAATTATTATTATTATTATTATAATGAAATCGTAATAATAATAATAATAAAATAATAATAATTATTATTATTATTATTGTTATTATTATTATTATTATTATTATTATTATTATTATTATTATTATTATTATATACATTAATGTAATCTAGAGATATTAAAAAGGAGTGGTCTAACTGTTTTTAAAGCGATCGACGTGACCTTATGTAAGAAAATAAATTAAAAATTCTTTGCTTGTGGGTAAAGCTATTTAATTAAAAAGTGACCGCGCACGATGTCCAGACTAAGCTGTTGATTCAATTAAAATCGACAATTAACCCGGTGAATCAGGACAATTACTTGTGACGTAAGCCTTAATCTATCCGCTGCCAACTTGTGAAATATGATCGGTAGTTTAGGGGCGTCTTCATTTTATAATTATATGTTTCCATCCATAATTAATAACTATTTTTATATATTGCATCTAACATCAACAAATAATCAATCCTTCAGGGAGTTTCTCTTGTTCTATGGCTGGTATTAACACTGCCCAAACTCTGAGACATATCATACGTAAATGTTTTATAAAATAAATTCGACTCTTTTATTGATGTGTCTTTGATAAATTAATTTCATAAAAGTATGTAAACTATGTTATATTTATTTTATCTACACATCATTGCAGAAAGTAGTGAATTTTATGGACAGCTTCGTTCTCCTGACATATCTGCTCTGGGCGCTTTCTCTCTGGTTTCCTCTGCATTAAGTTTTCATGCCCCTCTTTCATTTCCCATTCATGTCACATGTCCTGACCATTGCAGTCTACAAGTCTTAACCGTTTTTATTACACATGATTTGCCATAAATATCATATACGAGGGTCAGTCAAAAAGCAATGCCTCCTACTTTGTTTCTCTTTTAATAAGTTAGTTACTTGAAACATTTCAATTCGGCACAATTCCTCAAACATGTTTCTCCAATCCATTGCAGTAATAACTTCCTAAGTCAACGGGTGCCAGCACTGCATTCTCTGTAAAATGGCTGACATTGATGTACGTATTAGACAGTGTTCTTTAATTAATTCTTGAATGTGGAAGGTGAAACGCTCTTACGCATTCATTAAAAGTTGAAAAAAATGTGTATGGAGATTCAACGGTGGATACCAGTACTGTTATTCGATGAGTTCGTCGCTGTAACGAAGTTGAAGGACAAACACAATTGGCTGATGCAAAGCGAAGCGGAAGTGCTGGCGACATCGGTGATGCAGAGGGTCTGATTCTAGTTGATTTTTTGGAGCAGCGATGCACAATAAATTCTGTCCAATACATCAGCACCCTCAAATAGCTTAAAGCACGTCTTCGGCGAGTTCGCCGAACGAAAGCTAGAGTGGATGTTCACTTTGCACGACCATACCCAGCCGCCACATCACTGAATAGATCATGAAACTTGGATGGGAAGTCTTGCCTCATCCACCTTATAGCCCTGACCTAGCACCACCAGACTTCCATCTGTTTGACTCACTAAAAGAAGCTCATCGTGGGATTTATTTTGAGGGTGAGGAAGGCGTAAAAACATCCGTGTGTCGATGGCTTAGGAAGCAAAACCATGCTTTTTACAGCAGTGAAATAGATTCCCTTGTTAAAAGGTGGACAAAAATGGACAAAAACAGTTGAAAAGGACGGAGATTATATTTAAAAGTGATAAATTAATCGTCAATGTTGTGGGTTTGATGGTATATAAAATTCATTTAAATATCTCACAATTAAAAGAGAAAAAATAGGAGGCATTACTTTTTGACTGACCCTCGTAGCTAACTGTTAACCCTTAAATTGCCAATGTATCGTAAAAGATACATTAATTTGATTTATTTAATATATTTAATAAGACAATAGAAAACGAACGAGTATAAATTACTTAAATTTATGTTGAATTACACGACTTAAATAACTTGGGTAAGTTTTCTTTTTTAATTTTAATGGTACAAAGGAGGAATGTAATGAAAAAGAACAATTATATCCTTTTTATGGTTGCTGTCACAAGATGTCGGACCCTGAAGAGAGTTTTCTGTTCTATTGTAAATGTATTATTTCAACTTTCAAGTTAGAATCATGCAGTAATTTTTAAGAAAGCACGAATATAGCAATTCCTGCTCTTTTCATGCACAAATCAGAAGACGAAGTAATTATTTTATAAGTTTGTGAATTTTCTTTCAAGTGTTTCACAAAACACATTCTGTGGCTCTTTTGCTTTCACCTGTGGAAGTTTACTTTCTTTCTCAGTTTACGGTTTACTTTTATTTTGAATATCTCCTCTTGCTGCAAATGTCATAAGTGATGCCACGAGTGATTTCCAAATTATCAATAAATTCACTCCTCACACTTTAGCTTTCGTTCGGCGAACTCGCCGAAGACGTGCTTTAAGTTATTTGAGGGCGCTGATGTATTATATGATTATCAATATTAAGCTAACTTGATTCTGACAAATAAAACACTTTTTCTCAAAATGAAGAAAAATTACTTA